>JAQIXL010001250.1:0-19453 GCA_034700245.1 Poikilolaimus oxycercus
GAAGAAGAAAGTCGAACATCATGAAATCAAATGCGCGCGCCGCGCGCGCGACGCGTCGCGTGTCGCGTGCGGCTGAAATTCGATTTTTCAAGTTGCTCAAGTTTGTAGCATTTTCGACTCTGCCAGCTTCTTTTTGGACGCTGAAATCGGCTTCTACGTGTGCGATTTACCCCGTATAAGTAGTATTAGCTGATGAATCGACGAGAAAACACGTCTTCAACGACGTCCGCACGCAGCACGCAATGCTTCGCGCGCGCCGCGCGCGCGTTTGATTTCGTGATGTTCGACTTTCTTCTTCGTTGTTTCTTCTGCTTCTTTTATTACCCCCCGTTTCCCACCCTTGCGAAGACTTCTCTTCACCATTTATGACAGATCCCACAAGGAAAAAGCCAATAAAATCGACTCCAGTTCTGACCAATCGTTTTTCGGCAAGCAAAAAGCACTTTATCGTTTTCTACTGCAGAAAACGAGATGAAATCGCGAAACAAACAGCATAGCGACAAAGATCGATCAAAGACGAGTCGAATGAGCCCATTAACACCCTAGAAAGCCTCTCATATGCTCAAAATCGAGCCTTCGCGAAATGGACCATCAATTTCAAGGCTGTACCAGCCTCTAGAACAAACTTTCGCACTTTTACAGAAAATCTCTCATATGCTTCAAAAAACTTGAGCGAAATGGACTTCAACAATTGTGCCATTGCTAAGCAACCGCAGATGGGTCCAGTTCCCTGGAAAGAAGTCCTTTGGAGTCATTTCCTGGTAATAACGTTCGAAATCCGCGTTGTAAAAAGCTTTTTGCCCGAGAGAGAGATATGCAAGCCACCATCCATACGTGGATCTCGGAGCTTAAAGAAGCGTACGTGTTTTGGAGACATACCTGTCGTTAAGAAAATGTCGCAATACAGCGAAGAAAAGATCCATGGAATATGTAGCGGATGCTGCTTTTCTTGATCGTTCACGACTTGCGCATCAAGATCTTGCAGAAAGCTGGTCTTCTTGAGATGTTCCATCCAAGAAAAATCGTCACCAAACATGATGATCGAAACGTTGCGCTCGAATATGACTGCAACACGCAAGAGTTAAGCTTCAATTTTCGCCGTCTAGCATTCTTCTGTTTTTTAACCTAAGTGTTAACACTCGCTTACAATGTTTGTCGAGAATATGTTTTATGGCAGAAAGGGTGAATCTTGAGTCGGTTGGTATCCAGGGCTCAACAAGAAAGTCATCTCGGCGCACATGAACACAAAGCCTGCAAATAGCAAAGCTCTATAAGCTTTTTTGAAGCTTGGAGTTACCTGTTCCGGTTGGAAGACACGTATTCATATCGGACAACATCGGTGCGAGCCATGTGAAAATAGACTTGCTTTGTAGCTAGCATTTTTCGAGCGAATGTTACATTAAAATAACGAAAGCTCTGAAAAGAGTCGTTGCTTTTTGCTTGAGCTCGTTTACCTGCAGGTAGGCCGTTTGTACCCGCAAGATTTTATCCGAATACTGCTCCAAACTTTCGGATGAAATGTAGTGGCAACAATATTCCGAGAACAGCACCGCATTATAGCATCTCTGCAAAAAAATGTCCATTATGGCTTTGTGGTTTTCGACCATGCCTTCGATTGCCTAATCCAGACAATAGAGTTGAACAGTTTGGGAAAATAAGGCCGATATTGTTTAATTCGCCTCATTTCCATCGGATTCGCTGTGCTCAAAGCTGGACGCCTGAATCGATGAGCACGTTTATCATTTGGTTTGACGAAAGCAGCAAAGACGTCAATGTATACCTTCCAAGGCGATGGGCGATTGCAATCAACGAAAGTAGTTCCCAAACAACGTTGCCGAGTCGTGCCTGAGCGTTCAGCGAATTCAAATCGCCGAGTAATAGCCGCTCCTGAGATCCCAATGAAAGTTCGTGAAAGGAGCTACAAGCTGTGTTCCTGCAACTAACACTTACCATACCAACTTTTGAATGGGAATCCGAATTAATATGTAAGAAAGAATAACTGAAACGGCGTAAGCGCTGATTGTGAGAAGTATAGCAGGCCTCAATCTTGGTCGCATGATTACGAACTCGCTCCACTCTATAATAGCAAATAAAATTTCGAATAGTTGGATTAACAAAAAAACATTTGTACAATATTCCTTCTGGCCCTTACCCGTCTACAGCTTCATCTTTCTTTCCCTTCTCCTGCCCTCCTCTCACCTTTCTTCTCGTAGTCTACTACCATCATCCTCCTGCTTTCTCTTTCTCCATCTGACTACCTGCCCATCCCTTCTTTTCCCCACCTCACTTTCCTGCCCCCCCCCCCCCCTTCCTTCTCCTCCCGTGGTGACTCCCTAGCCCACCTCCTTCATTGTCCTCGCGCACCGAACTCCCCTAGACTCCTCTTCTCTTCCGTTTCCCTCCTCTGCGCCCTTGCCTTTCGTAAGCTTTCTTTTTCGAGCCCGTGGGCAAACGAAACTTCTGGCATTCTATGCCACACACGAGACAAGACAGAAGCCTTAAGGTAATTCAGTGTTGCAACAGACAGTTCAGCTTGGAAATTCAGCCGCACTCCTTTTAAAACGACTTTATTATACTCTTTGAAGCTCAAACTTCTACAGCTTTACGCCTCAGTATAACGATCCAGCCAAATGCGCTTCTGCCAGTAGTTTGCATCCAGATACTGCGATGGTCTTGCCGGAGGATTAACCTTTTCAAAGCGTTTAAGAGTTTCTGGCGTAATCTAGAAGTTTTTGGAGAAAAATGATCACAAGTGAACTAGCCTCAGATACATTGTCAGTTACGAGAATCCTCTCGCTTTTAAAAAAGCTCCAGAGTGTCGAGTTTTGAACAATTGGAATTGCTCCTAATGCCAATCCTTCCCAAGTGCGAAAACAGTCGATCCCATTTCCTAGAGGTGAGACCACGAATTTCGATTCAGCAAGGATTTGATAGAAACGAATTCTTTCAAATTCGAAGTAGTCACGGTATGAAGGAATCCACACCGGTCTGAATGTAAAGTTCGAGATAAACAAAAAAAATACTTACGCGCAGACAATTTTCAAGCCCTTAAAAATCGAATTTTCACAAAAATATTTTCTCCACAAAGGCCGACTCGGGTTCGAATCAAGTCGGAAAGCGACGTAAATGTCAATAGGCCGTTTATGGAAAGGTAATCTGTAGCAACTCAATGAGTTTGAAAAAAAGCATGCCTAGATTTTACAGCTTCATAAAACGCACGATACCGCGTGCAACTCAGCGAGCCGTAGTGCATTCCAATCGGGATAAGGCTGGCTTTTTGGTGCACTGCATCCATATTTTGACCATACCATCGAATTAGATTTGGGTCGCTGAATGTTTTCACGAATTCGCACCGATAAAAATTCACTCGAGAATGTAAGAATGGTCTTGTGCAACGCGGCTAACGTTAAACGTGAGCGTCTGCGCAACCGGAACGGAATTATCATGACCGTGCGTGATCAAAATATATCTGGACAATAAAATTGTCCCTTATCAAAGTTTGATTTTACCGATTAATGTTCATTCGCACGAATTTCATCATGACCATCAAAAGGTCGGCTCGCACGAAAATTATTGGCACACGATAATGTCTCTAAAGTCCTAGTCTCGCAAGGAATGCATTGTCAAACCAATTTGCTAAAGTCGATATCCATGGGACTGTCGACAACGTAGTCAGCAAGATAGCGGAAGAAGGTTTCGCCAACAATTGGCGGATGGAGAGACAGAAAAAAAAAGAAGAAGACGGAGAAACTTAATTTGACTCACTTTGTCGTCACACGTATAGTTAGACCATTGCAGCCCGCAGAGGAAGAGAGTAACAACAGCAATCGTAGCAGTAGCAAACAGTCGACGAATTTTCATCTTATGTGAAGGGGAAAGGAGAAAATTTGAACAAAACGTTTGTGCCGAATCTCAGAACGCAAGCCGCCGGGGCGGAAGGGTTTGACTCTCGAACAGTAGTCAAGGTCGGACCGGCGGTCGTCTTTGAGCGGCATCCCTCAGAGAACTTCTCGATTAATTTTGTGCTTTTTGCCCAGTCGGCGAGGCTCTTTTATGTATGCAGACATCGAGACGCTTAAGGGCCTCGTCACTTTTGGCAACACAACTCAAATTTAGATACTAACGTACAGACAACAGAGAAATTTGACAAGTGTTTGTTTTTACGAGTTCCAAGTTTTATTCCCAGAAATTACAGATTTTCACTCACTGAGCCATGGGGAGATGAGGCTTGGTCCAATGAGAGTGGACGTACTGCCCGGTCTTGTCCAATCCCATGTGGACGTTGGCTTCGTGGGGGTGCTGTTGGGTGCGATCATGTGCAGAGGTTCTCAGCGCTTCCGTAAAGGTGCCGTTAAAGCCGAGATTTGTCTGGCGGGCATCAAATGTCGAGATTTTCCCAAACGAAGATAAAGATTTGACGATTCGAAAGCGCCAATAATCCTTGAGAGCGTTCGTCACGCATTGAACGCATCGAGTTTCCGAATGTGGCTGTTCTTTCTGACCACATTTCCGTTTGTCACCGCACTAGAACCGTGTGATGCCGGTTGGGAACTTTGGAATGGCAACTGCTACAAGGTAATTTTTTTTCATTGTAATTTTCTGAGCATTTCGGTTTACCGCGATCGAGAATGTGCAAAAGTGGATGCTTACTGCCGACAAAATAACGCTGAGCTTGTGTCGATCCATAGTTTTGAAGAAAACGCTCGAGTGATGTGTCTGTGAAGTTTTTTTGAAGTCTCAAGTTTTTGGAGTTCAGCGATGAATCAAGTGAGTGGAGCTCAATGGAATCTGTGCATTGGCCCGCGCCAGTACGACGGAACGTTCTACAACTTTGACGGAACAAAGGTGGACTTCACGAACTGGGCGCCTGGACAACCGAACGCTGATCAAAGGGTAGAAGTCGGCACTATTCAATGAGAAGTAAAACAGATTACGTGCACCGCCATGCTCAGCTCTGGTCAGTGGCAGTCGCAATGGTGTCGAGATATCGTGAGATCCCTCCATTTCGACTGATGAAAATGTCTCTTAGAGTGGCGGCGGTGTCTGCAAAAAGGCGGCGTTGAAAAAGCCAAACCCCTGCCCTTCGGAATTTCAGCAACTGGGAAAGTCATGTTATCGTTGCTTGATGACGAAGCAGGATTACGAGGCAGCTGAGTCAGCGTGTGCGAAGCACGACGCAAAGCTGGCGAAAATTCGCGGCAACAAAATGGCCACCGATATCGCTGGTACTGCCGCTATCCCTAGCGCACTAACCTCTTTCAGTATCGAATGACTTTTTTAAATTTCTTTTCGAAAATGGTTTCAAAACCAACGTTTTAGATTTGTGTGACAAAGCCGGCACATATTGGGTCTCGAGCTCCGACAGCACGTATTTGAAATGGGATGATGACTGCTTGGAGAAAGCCGCTGTTCTCGTCTCCGGACGGCAAACCACCATTAAAAGTGAATACACCGACGAGAAGTGAGCTTCGAGATAACAAGTCCTTATGAGATTTCTTTTACAATTAGGTATGGTGCCGTGTGCCAGCTAACTGCTTCAAGTGAGGGAAGCAAAACGAGTGCAAGCGTGAGTCAACGAAGACGATCGAACCGTAGACAGCCGACGTGCGCGGCAGGCTGGCAACTCTTCAACAACTCCTGCTATTACGTAATTACTTGCACATATATTCGTTGAAAGGCTTTCTGTAGGCAAGACCCGAGGCCAACTGCCTGCAAGCGGATATTTGGTGTCGCCTTCAAGGCGGGAAGCTCGCTTCAGTTCATTCTGTTGTCGAAAACAACCTGATCATTTGTTAGTTATTATACTTTTTCTAAACATCTGGTATACTTACCATGCTTGCTGTTGCAGCTCTGATTTACTCGAAAATCACGGAGTCGACAATGTGCATCGGGATGAAACGCATCGGACAGCAACTCGTCTACATAGACAAAACCTCACTCGACTACATGAACTTCCCACTAACTCGCAATAATCCAAATCCTTCGGATAGCAGCATAATTGTGAACACTATTAATATTGCAGACTGAAGCTATAGGAATCATGCATTGAAGTCTACAAGGAAGGCGACTGGAACGACGCCATGTGCGAGTTCAAGATCAACGGCGGCGGAGTCTGTCAAAAACCCGCTGAATACAAATAAACTCGAAAAATGGTGCAGAGAAAGATTTTTTAATTGATTGTCCAATCTTCGAACACTCGGCTGGAAAGGAGTCGAATTCATTGGCACCAAAACACTTCTGAAAACCGCAGTTATTTCAACCAAAATCGTTAGATTAGTCGAAAGAATTCGCTACAAGAGACAGCAATCATGTGCAATCAGTGTTGATAAAGGAAAGCTTTCTTTATTGCAAATGATGCTATTGTTTGCTTTTATTTGCATTCAGCCGGTTTTTGACAGACTCCGCCGCCGTTGATCTTGAACTCGCAAATGGCGTCGTTCCAGTCGCCTTCCTTGTAGACTTCAATGCATGATTCCTAACGCTTCAGTCTGCAATATTAAGAGTGCTCACAATTCCGCTGCTATCCGAAGGTTTTGGATTATTGCAGTTCTTTTTCTCGGCTGTGATTGTCGCTCCTCAGATTCTGGGTCATGTCTTCCCCCAAGTGCCGTTCTTCTTCTTTATGGCTGCGCATCCTTGGGTGTCGACTTCAGTCATCTTGGGGTTGGAGCTATGTACTCGGTTTGGCGGTAGGGCATAATGCTAAGTTGCCGGCTAACGATAACGACTTGCAGATCCTCATAATTCTCGCAAGAAAAGCTTACGCTCATTACTCTAATCTGCATTTAGAATAGACAAAGGAGCAAAATCAGAGTTCCGAGACGGTATGTTTTCACAAACGTTGATGCTACGACAGCCATATGCTCTCGGATTCCGATTAATATTGCGGAAGAAGGGAATGTGAAAAATAATGCAATAGAATTGAAAGTGTGAGTGTTTTAGTATTCAGCAAGAGCCGAGAAATGGTCCCGCTTCAGAAACTTCTTTGTCATCGAAAGTGTCGCTGTTGTCGGAAATCTTGTCTTTGTGATTTGCTTCGAATCTGAGACGGATCCCAACAATCGGTTAGTTGAGACTCTATTCGCCAATTGATTATGCAAGAACAGGGTAGAGTACGGCGCTTGGCCTAGCTCTTGCACAGTTCTCAGCACATTGCCGCTACCAAACGGATATTTCTTGTTCTATACCGAAACGGGCTGTCGACTACGAGAATATCTCCAAGGTAATTACAATATTTCATGATTTACAATCATTTTAGAAATGGTCATGCGCATGTTGACACGGTTTGGACTTAGATTGCCAAATTCATCAAAAAACGAGAACGAACATGATGACAAGACCGTCGAGATCCAGGAATTCTCATATACGCCTGGTCAGAATGACGAGCTCGGAGATTTGGAAATCGTTGAAGCCTTCGCCGTGTAGAGGCGGATGTCTTCACTCGAAACATGAAGAAAACTACTGTCGATTAAAAGATTACTTTCAATCCAAAAGAGTACACTAAAAGTAGTGCTGATTGACAAGCGAGAGTGGGTAAAGCAAAGAGAATCAATATGATTGAGCGGTACGATGGTCGCGGCTTATTTTCCTTGTGGATAGTAGGGAAACGCCGAATAAGGATAGCCGTAGAATCCGGCTCCATTGCCAGCAGCTGGGTAGCCGTCTTGAAAATGGTTTGGCATTGAAAGCTCGATCTTACTCTGACCGAAGACGCTTGAGAGGATTCCGTTCACATACGGATTCTGGGTGTTCCAAATTCCGTTGTTCCGGGGAAGAGTGGCATTACGATCTGCACGCGAATGTTCTTGAACGAACAAAGTGGTTTACTTCGATTCTGCCAATAGTTTCCATAACCGGGTTGTGGGTAATTCGGGTAACCTCCAGGGAAACCTGAATAGCCCGGATATCCGACATTCCAATATTGCGCGTTGACAACACCTAAACTTCTTCTTTACTAACAGAAACCAATTGCTCTTACCGAAAAGCACAAGTGCGACAAAGGCAGCGTGCAAAGTCATCGTGTCCACGAAATCGTCTCACGACTGAACTTTCGATACCTCTCACGAGAGTTTAAAAGTGCCTCACTTTCAAAGGAGGCCCACGCGCCACTATTGTGAGATCATCACTGACAATGGTATAACTTGCGTCAAAGAGATTGAAACCTCGCGCATGACTGCTTTTGGTGGCTGCCCGATCGTGGTCAGCCACATAGTGCAATTCAAAGTTTGCTTGTGAAAATGCGGATGAAAATGAAAGCGATAAATGGGCCTAAAAGTCTTCGCTGCTATTTGAAGGCTGATCAGGGTTTTTGGATTCCGCTACTCCACAAAACGCGCTATCGAGCCAGATGACTTCGGCAGCAGCTGTGTGGGCGTTTTGCACAACAGGCTTTTTTGCTCTTGCACCTTTAAAATTAGATAGCTTTTATCTAGCAATAAATCTGACCTAAGACAGTAACTCTCTCGCTGACAAAATAAGAAGATTGCAGATGCTATAGATGCGTTGATTTGAACAGAGCTTGATGCGTAGTTTGCCACGCTCATCTTTGCAATGCGAACTAACTTTCATCAGAACAGGTGCTTCTAATTTTTGAAAGCCAATATTCAGAAGTCGTGCTTGAGCTCGAAAACGTTATTTCTTTATCCGCGGTGGACATCATAGCCACAGAAAAATTGATCTAAAAATCATTCTGTCCCTAAAATGCATTTAATTGCAGTATTTGTTGCTTTGTTTCCCAGTGTGTTATGATAAAGTTTTTTTTACTTTACAGTTATCAAATAGGTACAAGAGATTTATTGTTCAACTTATTTTTCAACTGTTGTCAAGAAGGGCACAAGATATTTTTTCAACGTCAAAGACGTTGAAAACTTGAAGCTTCAGACACATTTTGAAACACTACCATCAGAACTTAAAACGCAAATTATTCATGCAGAACATTTATTGACGATTTCATGTTTTATGCAAGAAAAACAGAATCGCATAATCAGCTTCACTTTCCATAGGAATAATACGGATAACCACCGTAATAGCCGCTGCCACCGCCAAGACCGGAAAAGATGGCGGAAAACATTTTTCAGTGCGTTCGCTGCCTTTTTGGCGAGAAAGTTCTCAAAGGTATGCCGATTGGAAATGGAACTGGAAATCCGCCGCCTGTCGATGCTGAAAGTGCTTCCGTTGCCGATCCTCACGGTGAACGTCCCACATAGCCTACAGGCCATCCCCTCTTGAACTAAACAATTCTCATAAAATGTTCTTTCAAAAACTTGTCGATAAATTAACACGTCGTCACATCATTAAGACTTCCGAGTCTGAATGTTTTGTTTTTAGCCCGAAGACACCTTCCAGCATAAAACCAACATCAGTTCTTTGCTTCGGTTACTGCCAGTCCGCTTTTGATGATCGTTGGCAGCCCTTTCTGTTCGTTTTTTTTGTCAAGGCACAAAGTAGCCGTGTGTAACTTAGCCAAACTCTTAACATTCCAGAGAGCGTTTGACTTGCTTCTTTCCATAAATTGTGCATGAAGTTCTTCGTGTCTTCAAAGGTGTTCCTAATAGCCCCTTCGTCATCAAAAACACTTCTATCCCAGAAATTTCCAGCCATCACGCGTCTAGTGATGTCAATTTTCCACATGAGTCAACTGATTTGTTTCGTATCGACAGCCATATTTCGTTTCTGACTCGGCTGATTTACTCAAGTGAGCCTTTATAAGGAGTGGCCGTCTTCCTTTTCGCACTGCCACGAACGCCCGCGAATGTTGTTGCCATTCCCTCCTTCCTCCCCCTTTCGAACCATTGTGCAATTCGCGGCGAGGCCCATGCAATGTGTCGGGCGAGAAATTTCTCCTATCGCACGTGATTTATCGATCGTCTGTCGCGTGTTCGAAATGATTGTAGACGTTGTTCTTGCAGTTTGAACCGAAGAAATGGGTCTTGGTCTTCTCGAGCGAGTCGCTTCCAAGCGTTGGTCCAAGTCAAAGAAGTCCGTAACGTCTCCAACACTGGAGGCTCAAACAACATCCGTGTCTGAGGGCCTGGAATCAGTTGCCGGGGGCTTCGATGAGCAACTTCAACTTCCAAGGAAGTCATCTCCACCATCGCAAGAAGCAGCGAAGAAGCCTCGGTATTTCCGACTTCGAGCTGTAGACATCGAGAAAGACGGCTGCCGTAACATGATCCTCGAGGCGTACAAGAGTCTCCGCGGCGTTTCTATTGCCGAGGAGCCCCCGTCCTGTGTTGCGCCCACATGTTCCCAGTAATGAAACTTCATTTTCTCTGTTTCTCATCTTGTACAAGTCAGTCTTTTACACTCAACTTACTCAACGAGTGTGTGTTCCTTTGACGAGTCAACCTCCTTGTTCAAACTGCATCTTTGTGTCTTCCTCTTCTCTTCTTCGCGCAAGCTGCAGCCTCATTAAACCTCCTCAAACAATGAGTCAGTGAACAGTTGAAGAAGAGTGCAAATGCCTTGTACTGGTCGAGGGGCAAGAAGAAAAAGCGATGAGTCACTCGAGGCTGACGCAGAGGGGAATTGAAGCGAAAGAGCGAGGGGAAGACGGTAACGTCTTTGCTGAATTCTCCCCTGATGTAATGTCCTAAAAGGGAGCGCGGGTCAGCCCCCGCCTGCTTCGGTTCCGACTCTCAAGTTTGAGCGTTTAAACGGTTTCTTCGGTTTCTGAGCTTTCATGCTGTTCCCATTGGAAGCCAGGAAAGCTACGACATGCTTCCTTTCCCGTTTCCTAAGAACCAATCGATCAAAAGCGTTATTGGAAAAGATCGAGGAGAGGGGAGGAAGAGAAGGAAGAGAAGTCATCGGAGGGTGGGAGAGAAGGAGAGAGAAGAGAGACAGACTGGTCGGAGTCTAAAAGGACCCACTTGCTCTCTCTTCCCATCCGTCGTCTCTTTCTTCACCCGCTTAACTCCGACCACCCTTTCCATCATACAATCTTCCCCCGCTCCCCCCCCCCCCCCGTCCCGTGGTTCCTGGTTTGAGCGTTCGTGAAGGTTCCTTCTTTTCGTGAAAGAGACTGTTTTCGCCCACATCACAAAGTTCCTCAATTCAAAGGCCATGTTGTGACGGCCTTTTCCTATGTCAACAATCTCCATTTCGCCCGTTTGCGCCCACAACTCGAGGTGTTCTCAAACCCATACCATTCTCTCTCCTCGCCTCAGTGACTCAACGACCTGTGTGTGGGCAGCCCCAAATTTGGTTCCGGTAGACCAAAAATATTTGCAAACTCATTTTATTTCGCGTTGGCGAAAGGGAGGTGTTCATTGTTGCGCAATCCTTCAACTCCTCCTCCTTCCGCGCACCCGTTGAGGAGTTTCGCGAAAACTTTTCGTATATAACCCTCGACCATCTCACTGATGAAACACTTCTTCAGTCTCGGTGCTGTCAACGTTCAATCATGGCTGCTATCTACAAGGTTATCCATGGCGAGAGCCCGAAAGACAAGTCCATGGGCTCGAGCTTCGACTCGACATCGTCTGTTTCGTCCTCGTCCTCGTCGAGTTCATTTGGATCCTCGGGAGGCGGCTTTGGAGGAATCTCGGCCATTGGCATGGCGACAGGAATGCTGGCCGATGTCGCTTTTGGAAGTGCTTATAAGGCCAACGATATGTCGAACATGTTCTCAAAGGTTTGGCTTTCGAAAAATTGTTAAATTTACGGAATTCAGAGTTCCACAACTTCCAATCCTTTCGAGACGAAGGACGAGCGTTACAAGCGCCTCAAGCCGGTGAACATCGAAGTCAGCGGATCGACCAACAACGCCTGCGACCCATACAAGAAGCTGAAGCCGACTTAAAAACCACAATTTTCACTTCGTTTCAACATTCCATTTTTAACAACAATTTTCCACAAATTTTACGTGTATTGAGTGTGGTTCAACTCTTGGCAATGTGTGTGTGTTCTTTGCGGTACACAAGAAAAGCTTTGAATAAAAATGAGCTCCTGTTTGTTCGATTGAGAAATTTACGAAACAGTGCGCAAGAGACAGTGATGAAACCGATTTGGGACGTGTTTCGAAATTGACTTGAAAAGCGTTCGTCAGCGTGAAAATACGAATGCACTCTAATGTTGCGTCTCATGATACGCATTGTGATAGTGACGTTCAGACAGTAAAATGGCGAAACCCAATGATTCGCGTATATGCCTCACTTGCATTCCTTTAGCGTTGCTCTCCTTGGCAGCCACGAAGCCCCAATAACGCCTCAATCGCATGCTTTGGCATTCTTTTCCCTCTCAGAAATCGACAACATTGCCACTTGCATGTCACCCTGTCGGCGTTTTCACAACAAATTGTTCTAATTCTGCCATACCAAAGGTCGTTTGACCTCGCATTCTCCACAACCTTCCACGACCATGCGACCGCTTTTGATCTTTCTCGGTAATCTCGCAATTTTGGAGTTAGGAGAACTTTTTAGGCCTACTTATTTGTACCAACGACATTCTGGCAGCTCGTATTCCTGCGGCCCTCCGACGCAAAGGCCAACTGGTTTGTTCTCTTCTCTCTCTTCTCCCTTGTCCACGCAGTAATTCGCTCCTAAATGGTCGGGGTTAAGGACTTCCTTCGCTTCGGTCGTTCACCAGACGTGGAACGTCGTTTTGAGGTCGACCTCGACGAACCGCCTTGCTACTGTCCTGCACAGATAATTCACGACTCGGCAAGTGAAGAGCACTCCATCTCATGAAGTTTTTATTCTTGCGCAATATTTCACCGGATTGTGCAATAAAACATTGTTCTTACGCAAGAAATTCGTGTCAAGATGAAAATCTCAAGATCCACGATTCACTAGTTTGCTGAAGTCGAAGCATTCTCCGTTGCGGGATGCCGGGTTTGACGATGAAATGCCAATCATTGCAATGAACACAATCGGCGATGCATTCGTGAAAGGCTCGAAAAACTGAAGAAGTCGACTCACCAGGTCGTTTCGGGAATTCCACATTGATCAAGATTCTCGGGATAAAGTCCAACAACCAGGAATCTAAAAACTGCCTCAAGGCAACTTTTGTGAGTTTCGTTGAAGCTTGGAATTGCCAAACATTTGGCAACGCGGAGAGAAACTCGTCTGTGAACAATTGGGACAGTTCCGGGATATTGCATCGCAAGACTTGAAGATTTTGAAACTGTGGCAAATTCAAAGGCTTTGGTGTCTCTAAAATCGTGATGTTCGACAATTCCAGCTCTCTCAAATTCGGAAAAGTGTGCAGGGTTTCGACTAGTTCCTCGGCTGATCGCGTACAATTCGAAATGGATAACTCTTCAATGGCTTCAAGATCAACATTCGAAAGAACAAACAGCTCCTCCTTCTCATCCGCCCCTTTGAAGTGCAACCTCGTCACTTGACATCGTTTCGTCACAGCTTTCATCACCTTCTCCAGGCTCTTCCTCTTGTTCTCCTTTGTCTCGAAAAGGCTCATTACTCGAAAACCGCGCAAGTGTCGATCCAACTGAATCCACTTCTCATGAACAATAGCTATTCGCGTCTTTCTTCTCGGCTTCTCGACTTGATTGAAGCGGACCACTCCGTCGGTCCACCATACGACCTCAACAGTCAATTCGTCTGCCGGAATTTTCCTCATAGACTCGAGGTTTTCTTGAATAAATTCGTGGAATTTCCGGCAAACGCGTTCCAATTTCAGCAGCAGCGACATATCATAAAACGAAAAGAGATTACGGAGAAGTCCCCCTGGAAGACGATGAAATGGAAAGAAGCAACGTGGTCGTTGAGGTGAACTAGCGGGAGTTGGAGGCATTTCGAGAGCACGGAGGCACACGGCCATCTCCAAGTCCACTAATCCTCGTGTGAAAGGTCAACCAAGGCCACTCAGGCTGACTCTCTGCTGAGGCTGACAATCGCCGCTTTTAGCACCTTTCCGGGCTCCCATGACGTTGAGAGCTTTTTGCCCCCTCTCTCTCGCACCTCTTTCAACACGCATTCATAAGCAAGAGAAAGAAAAACCTAATGCCTAGAGCCGTTTTCTATCGGAACAATCGCGCGAATACTTCAATAAAGTCAAAACGTTATGGCCCCTGTTGTTTTTCGAGAACTCTGCAACACTTCTTCAGAAAAAGCAATGCTGGAGAGATCAAGTAATTTTATTCTTCGGGATTTGGGAAAGGGAGGGGCGTTAAAGAGGCCTGGCATGGGCCATAAGGAGTCCGTCTGATGTGGAGCACACAGCCTTGTCGACTAACACAACTATGACAAGGTTATTGAAAATTGAAGATGTAAAGTCCCTTATCTTGGTCAAAGTCGACGAAAGCCGCCTTATTGGTCTCGCAGAAAACGACGTGGGCACGACTTGGTGCCAGGAAGTCCATGGAAACCTTAAAATCGCTCAGAATAGTCTCCAACGAAAATGAGATAAAGGTTTGAAAAGCAAATTTTTCAAGGATTCTATTTCCACTTGCCCATTGGAGTAAGAGTCCACTGATTGCAGTAAGCGTGATTCGAGGCGAATAACTCCAAAATGAAATTGAGCGCCATTCGACGGTCGAAATATCGTTGATGATGATCTTATGACCCTTCCAGTCGGAAGGGAAACAGCTTCTGCTTATACCAAAAGAATATAGTCGCCTTACAGACTGGCACTTATATAGCATCAAAGGCACGTAAATCTTGTTAAGAAACAGACTAGTCACTCTTGGAAGATCGTTCAAAATTTGGCTGAGGAGCGTCACATTCAGCTTGTGTTGCTTGTTACCTTCGTAGAAAAGTCCGGTTATTGAAAGTGGCAGAAAACGTACCCAACACACAAGTTCCTCCTCAGGTGCATTCGACCCCATAAGGCTTGGGCTGAAACAGGTGGTTCCGAAGATCGAATAGGCTAACACTTCCAGTCGCTGTTGAAAATTCTGCCTTGGTTTCTCAGACATTCAATCTAACGATAGGCTAATCATCTGCCAAGATAGGTAAAATATGACAAACGTTTGAAGGTTTTCTTTTATAGTGACACTGAAACATATCTTTGCCGGGAAAATTCTTGGGGAAAATCTTACAAACGTTTGACATATTTTACCTATCTTGGCAGATGATTAGCCTATCGTTAGATTGAATGTCTGAGTTCGGAATTAGAAACCAGAGAATCTTTTGTTTGCTCTCTGTGAAATATTCTTTACGTTCGAAGTTGTATCCTTGAATTCGAAATCTTTTTGTCAGATTTTTCGTCAATTTAGTTGCATCATGGTAGATGTGATTTTCACTTCCAAAACGCATGGTTCGGCCATCTTTAAGCGCGATGACAACGCTAATAGTAAATTGACGAAGACGACATGAATTCGAAAAAATGAATAAGCGGACAAAACAACATTCGCTGCAGTTGATGAATGTTCGTCGGTTCAAGAAGCTGAAATACATCGAGAAGAACTTCTGCAGGAAGGTCAGTGATCATTATCAGCGTACTGATCTAACAATAAGGAAACGGGACTACAATCGTCGATGTGCCCCACTCGTTTGAAGTTGCGTGGTGCTAATTAAGTTGGGAGGAACTTTGTCCCATCACCGCATCTTGATCTTTTGCTCCACTATGTCCCAGATAAATAACACTGCGACAGTCCTTGCCGTCACTGATGACGTTCTCGAGAGTCGAGGAGACTTTGCTTTCCACTCGAAGTTCCTCATTTCGTTGACCCGTGTGGCTCGCCTGAGAACTTGTCCATAAGAGATCTTGTCCCAGAGAGAACGCTTCCATCCATAGTCGAAGCGAAGACACTTGCAATCGGGAGAAAAGTACACACAGGGTCTATTATTATCTGGTACACAAAATACCCAATCGATTTTTATCATCCGCGAGAGAAGGAAACCAATTAAAGTTGCTGGGAGAGGAGGGGGTTGATTGAGAGAAGGCGGTCACTCCGAGGGCTTGCTGAAGCCTCCAGGAGGTCCTGAGAATCCAGCTGGAGGAGAGCCAGAGAAGCCTTCGGGAGGGCCTCGCGGTCCTCCAGGTCCACCAGAGAAGCCAGGAGGAAGAGAGAGAGGCGAGCCCGAGAAGCCTCCGGGAGGACCAGAGAAGCCTTCTGGAGCATTGCGACGAGCTCGGCTAGGTGGGGTTCCGCTGAAGCCTTCGGGTGGTCCAGAGCCTCGAGGTCCGCCGTGTCCTCCGGGACCACCAGGTCCTCCAGGGCCACCAGAGAAGCCAGGAGGAAGAGAGGGAGGCGAGCCCGAGAAGCCTTTAGGAGGACCAGAGAAGGAATTCTCAGCGGCGGTTAGACCGAAGAAGAAGAGAAGGACCAGAGGGCGCATTGATGGACTCGGGTTCTTTCGGTGGAGCCGAGGACTTGTTGTGGTTTCGAGTACTCAACTGGGCTTTTATACCGTCGACCGAAATGGTGGCGATCGTGCTTCGCCCCGTTTTAGTGCAGATCACCTCGTTTCATAGAGACAGATCAATTTGAGTATGTTCAGCGTGCGAACGCCAGTGAACGTTTTCTGTGCATTGTTCTGGGAGGAAGGGAGGTATGAAATGAGTCAACCTCTATGTTTCGAATAATTTCGAATTGTTTCTTGAGCATTTTTATTTGAGTTTTTTCTCACATTGCGAAACTCTGCCGTGCGATTCGCCAAGATAAGAAACGACTTCATGACTTCACCTCTTAACATTTCACAAAAAGTGCTTTCGTCTGATGCAATAGCAGCGAAGCAATTAGTGAACAACATCAGCAATAAGAGCCGTGAGGGCGGCGTTGTCGTTGATCAGATTGTTCACGGCTGCCTGCAGTGGAAGTTCAGCTCTTATTAATGCTGGTTTACCTGGACGAGGGAGTTTTGATTGGAGGCCCAGCTGGTGAGGGCGCTTTTCAGTTGCTCCGTGTTTGAATAGTTCGCTTTTATAGTGTCGTAGAATTGACTCTTAGCAACGTATGAGACCATGGCTAGGAAAGGAGTGGGAGGGTATTTGTCTGCCATAGCGGCTAGAATAAGAGATAGAGAAATAAGGACGATGAGCTTCATTTCTTCAACGACAGTGTGGTTAGTTTCTTCCAAGTCGTCTCTGCGCTCTTTTAACCTCTTATTTTCTGTTCAATGTCTAGCGCAGCTGTACTTGAAGTGGAGTCCTTGCTATTTGTTTTGGATCAGAAAGCCACCCAAAGACCGAATTGATTCCACTTTCTCTCTCTCTCTCTCTCTCAGAGAATTGTAGCTTTCCACACGGAAAGGGCATAAAAGATGCAAAGGTCTCGCGTGCCAATGCAATTGCGCGACTATTGAACACGAAGGAGAAGCATGCGATTGCACGAAAACATGAAGAATACTGAGAACGCTTTGTGGCTTGCTTTCTTGCTAAGTGCCAGCTTTAATTGAGTGGTAAATTATTACGTGCTATGAGCTTTCTTCGAAAAAGGAAACTTTATGCACAGACATCATTTCAACTTTACAAACTACAGTTTTTGTAGGCGCGAAACATCCATTATGTAACAAACATAAAATATTTACACGGAAGAAAATCTAGTCAAATTCTAGCACCGTCTTTTCTTCATCGCTTGCTTCTTCAGAGGCTTTTTGCAAATCTTCCAATGGACTTTCCTCTGCAGCTTCTTCAACTTCTCAAAATCACCCGACAACTCGGCCTCCTTGGCATTTCGACATCTCCAACTGCAGAACTGAGGGCTTTCTAGGCATCTTTCCACCTGGAGGCATTTCTCTTTCTTTCATCATTAACTTGCAAACCTCCATAAAAGAGCATCGGCAGGTCAAGCAGAATTCCTGGGTCTCCTCAGGCAAAGCACAGTTGAAAATGCCAAAATAATTCTCCTTTACCGACTCCTGAAAGAATATCGATCAACAAGAGCTCTCAAACCTTTGCCTCAGGCGGCGTCGCGGGAGGCGTGTCGAACTGAAGGCCGCCAATAAAGGTTTCGTCTAGAAGAGAAGTGGACTCCGTGGAAGACATTTACCGTTCAGCTGAAAGAAGCAAGCTTTAGCTCAAGTGACAATGATGAAAGAATAAAGAAGGAGCGACCTTGACGGCCTTGAAATAAAATCATCAGACACGGTGTGCTTTCTTTCTTTCTTTCGCAAACGATGACGTTGCACGACACAAACCAAAGAGCGATGACTCCGCATTTCACTCTTCACCCAATCGCTCTTGTGTTTCACCAACTGTCCGTTTTATTTCAAAAACACTAACTTCGAAGAGAACCAAAACAGTAGAAAAATCAATTGAATCGAGGAAAAGAGAGGAGGCGCAAAGCAAAAGGATATGAAAAGTGTGTCAAGGAGAGGAGAGAAGGAGAGAGAGCTGCGAGACGGAGGCGCGGCCCGCCGCTCGCCGCGCTCCGCCCGCCTCCACACCGCTCGCTCCTTTCACATTTTTACCAAACACGCGAGACATTGCGAAACACGCAATGCGTGCTTTTAGTGTGCGCCATACTCACGGAAAGCTTTGGTTATTGTAAGCCCTTGGGTGAAAATGTGAAAGCTGGTAAAGGGAGACTAGTGTTTTATAGGAGGCCGAAGGGCTTAGTCACCTTACTAAGCGAGCAGGAGACGCTCGGCTTATCAATACACAATTGGCTGAGCAAGACCTTCTGAGAACGGTCGTCAGGGGCAACGAGAAGAGAGTGAAGAAGAAGAATGATCGTCCCAACTCGGTAAGAAAAGAGCTTCTCGAAAGCACTCCGCTTTTCCAAAAATGAAAAAGGCGTCGCCCCTCAAGACTTTCGAAAAGCTGACAAACTCGTTGGAATCGAAAAAGAAATCTACTTGATGCACTGCAAGTTCCCAATTTCTTTTCGCTCAACACTCGAGTGAAACCGGCATTTGGCCGAAGCGAATGACGTTTTTGAAAGGGCGAAGAAAAGGACAGACCCCCGCAGGTTAGTCGCGGCATTTAGGAGAAGTGTGACCGTTATGCCTGTGCTTGACGTTTGCGAACAGCAACAATCTCGAGGAAGAGATCACTCGATCGAACGTCTGGCAGTCCTTATTCGGATGCTTTTTGTTCGTGATTTAATCTTCTTCTAGCGCATCAAAAGGGTATGGTGAACAAATTTCAACGCATAGATTCGTCCATTCCGTCAACCTCAAGGAAACTAACCACTAAGCACAATAATGCAACGTGTCACTTTCGGTATGACGAGAAAACCGTGGCTGTGTTTTGTAGGACGACGATTTTCGTTTCATATTCATGCAAAGAAGCAACTTCACCTGCAGATATCCCTCGTCTAGCTAGTGATGGCCCAGTCGTGCTCTATTACAGAGTGTCCCAATTGACTCTCAAGATTTGAAAATCCATTCAACCGCACACCATTTTACTGATTTTGATGTGACTTGAAGCATCAATATGTTCTAGATTTACGGTTTTTATGAGCCTACAGTCCTGCCTGCACGCGCCGTACACGCGTCACCCTACTACAGGCTGACGCGCGTCAGCATGCGTCACTCTACTACGTGCTGACGCCGCGTCAGCACGCGTCACCCTACTACGTGCTGACGCGACAGCGGTCGCGTCG
>JAQIXL010001251.1:0-19452 GCA_034700245.1 Poikilolaimus oxycercus
GATGACCTTCACGGTTTTTGGATAGAAAAAACTAGTTTGCGAAACGTATCCGCGACCATTTTTTTTTGCCATACAGAATGATAGCGCGTTCTATCTCTTTTACTCGGAAGAAGTTTAGTGCGGGTCTCGTTTTGTTCGAAATGATCTTGTCGGTTACAGTCAGAGACTGTGTGCATCGATCTGAGCTGATTAACATCTACAGAATTGCATGTGCACGTGATGTGCACCTTCTCCCAAGTCTTCAATCAAGATTTCCCAAAGAATTCAGAGACGGTCTTCGTCGACTAATAGCCAAGAACTTCAAAAATGTTATCACAGTGATGACAGAATATAATGCTGGAAAAAAATGGACTTTGAGTAGAATCGTTGAAAAGTGGTCCTTTTTGAAGTGTAGCGGTATGCCTCCTAGAATTTACAAATGATTTCGGTTTACAGGTTTAAGAGGTACTATTGATGAGGAATTCAAAACGTCGATGACTGGTATGCAATCTTTTTAAAATCGCGTTGTAATTGTTCAGACCGTCTGCAGGGTTAAAAATTTCGCAAAACCTCCAGCAACACACCAGACCTTGGCCCGCGACAAAGACATCTAGGTAGTGGTAAGCGTGTCTTGTTGCGTGCTAATTAGACAAAAAAATGTTCTTTTCGGCTTTTTCGGCAAAATATATTTGCGCACATGGATCTCAAACGAGGATCTATTGGTGTCTTGCAAAGAGCGCAGAATAGAAACAAAGGGTGCCTTAGATGGTGCGATGCAGGAGGCGCACATAATGAGCGAACTTCGGTGCGTTATACTAAACCAGAATTGAAAAAAAAATTAAGGCATACGCATGTCATGAAGCTCTTCACGCTTATCCACGATGACATGCTTTGCGTACTTGTAATGCAATTTATGCCGAATGGCAACTTGTTGAATTATTTGAATCAACGCGAATCCTTTCAAAATTGTCCGTGCATTCCACTACTTGAGCTAATTCGACTTGCGCAAGAAGCGGCTTCTGGACTTGCTTATCTTCATTCGACTGGCATAGTTCATCGAGGTCTGGCCGCTAGAAATTGTTTGCAAGTTACTTTATCTTCTCCAGCAACCTTACAGATTGGATGAAAATGTGAGCCTGCGAATCGTCAGCTTTGCATTCTCAAGCAAAATTGATTGTGAGAGCTACGAGCAACAAATTCTTCTAAAAACTCGTGACATCGTAACAATTGCGCCCATCGAAGTAATCATCAAACGACAGCCGGAGCTTTTCGACTAATGAAGATGATTTAGTTCACAACAAAAGGTGATGTGTGGTCCTATATCGTTCTTCTGTGGGAGATCTTCAGCTGCGGCCGAAAACCTTACCAGGGAATGAACCTCCACTAAATCTTCAATTTCTTGCTTTCCGGCAAGAGACTCGAGAAGCCGTTGTATTGCAGTGACAGAATGTTCGTTTCAAGCAAGAAACAAGACGATTCAGATATCAGGACGTGATGTTGCGATGCTGGCTTGCGACTCCTGAAGACCGACCGAAGATCTCTGAGATCTATGATATAATGAACCAGCAAAAGTCTGATTCTTTTTGACTCTTTCGGGTAACGCTATCAGCAGTGACAAATCGCCAGTGAACAGCAAACTCTTAGTAGACGTAAAATAATTTTCTCGATCATTATGCATTTTCACACTTTAATGGACAAGACTAAATGCAACATCGATTTTCTGTGCGGCAAAGCTACAGTTGTGAAAGGGTCTATGCTCGCCCGACCTCGCCCTTTAGCACCTCCACTACAGTATGTCGATCTGCAAAAACAATGCACCGATGTTTGCGATGGGCAACATGCGCCGGTCGGGGTGAAGCAAATCTCCAAATGGTTTTCGAAGCTCAAAGTTTGCCGAGAAGCGACAGAGCCAACACGAAAAGCATTGAGAAGTATCTTTTTACGAAAAGTGGGGGTCGCATGAGACTTTGGAAATATTGTAGCTCACCATCTCCCCACTGCGAGACGTTTTGTTCTGCTGTGAGACTGCTGTGTACACGACAATCAACTCTGACTCTGCGACAACCGGTTGCTCAAGCAGTTTTTATGCGAAAAAATTTACAGAACAACATAGTCAGAAGTCTTTAAGAATCATAAACGATACGCGAGGTTTTCCTGCTGGATATCTCAAAAACGTCTTCCGTAGAATTCTGTCGAAAGTGAAAAGTCGCATTCTGGATTCCATCCTCCACAATAGAGCGGCTCGCCTCCTTGTCTTCTAGTCACAGCCCACTCAAACGACTTCAGTTTTTCTCTTTTAATTCCACGGAAAATGATGTCTTCCAAATTCGAATACGGTGGTTGAAAACGAACCGTAATTTCTATCTCGATAGAGGCCCGTAGGGCGAGAAAAGTGGGAAGTTTCCTTTGGTGCAAACGAGAGAAAAGAGCGTGAAATTCAGCCTCGAAGTTCCCTTTGAACGACCAAAGGAAGCTTCACCTTTTGAACAACTTTTAGAGAAAAGGTGAAGTTTCCTTTGGTCGTTCAAAGGGAACTTCGAGGCTGAATTTCACGTTCTTTTCTCTCATCTGCACCAAAGGAAACTTCCCCCTTTTCTCGCCCTTTGGGCCTCTATCGAGATAGAAATAATTGTCTAGATGGCGATTCCGTACTCGCTTTTCGTCACTCTACTGGTGAGTACAAATTGTGGCTTTGCTCACAACATAAATTAAAACAACTTTTGGTCTTGGAATAGCTGCTCTTGTCGTAATGACGACGCATGGCTTGGCGAACGCAGTAGTCCTTCTCATATTTCTGAAGAGCTACCGTGAGATTGTCTCTTTTGGCCGCTCAAGGCTGTCACTGCCCTTCAAAGACTTGACAACCGTATTTCTGGCGGCGTGAAACCATCGCCCTCCGCGTGGCAGGTGAGTCTTTGAATATTTAATGCCCGTGAGACATTATTCAGAACGCCCCTACACTGAGCTCATCCGGTGCAATCTCAATCTGAGGCTGCAAAATAATTGCAACTAAAAGAAGAATGCCAGATGATGAGAATAAACAGACTTAAAGGAACAAACATCAATAAATCACTCCAATGTTTTGCCCCCGCACAACCGTCGACGGAGTTGGTTGTCTTCAGCAATTTTTGCAAACTGTGATGTTCAACTACCGAGTGTAACTTTATTTTTCAAAAAAAAAAACTGCAGGAAGTTTCCGTGGCGTTTTGTGATCTTTGAAGAGCGGAAGAGATCGGAGAAATGCGGCCCTCCATATCTTCATCTATCGACGCCTTTCTAGGAAACCTCTTTGCCAAAGAATCCAGCTGCCCAATTATGAGGTATGCGAAGTTTAAAGTAAAGAGACTAAGAAATGACAAAGATCACTAATGTCTTAGCTTTTTTTTTCTTGTACTTCGTTTGTATGGAAATAACCCCCTTCTTGTGGAAATAACCCCCTTCTGCGTTTTGGAACCCTTGACTCCTTCTGCTTTTTGAAGTCCCAACACCCCCGGTTTAACCACTGATCTAGGCTGCCAGATTTAAATAGCGCTGTTAAAAGAACGTGCCAGGCACAACAAGAAACTATAGACAACGGCAGGCAACAGACGAAAAGTTGTTTTATTTTTTGTTTATAGTACATTAAAGTGATCTGTCTTTTAATGGGCTTTCAAAGAACAAATTTGAAATTTATTTGAGCATTAAGACATCGTGAAAGTGGACGCTCGTACATACATCAGTTGTGTGAGTGAGAGAAGGGAGGAAAGAATGAAGGAAAGGACTTGAGCTGAATCGTTACTTTCGGCCGTGGTCAACGTTCACTTGTGCAACAGTGCGAGCACGAGGAAGGAGAGACCGAGCACGCCGGTGAGAAAAGGCCACGCGGCGATTGGCCCTTTTGTTTGGAAGAGGGGTCTGACAGAAATATTCAATTTGAAGATGAAACACTTACGAAACTGCCAGCGGTGAGAGGATGCCCGCAATGGCGGAAGCCGTGTTGAGGGCGGACTGATACAAACCCTGAAGGAACGTGTTTTAAAAGCCAGTCTCGCGCCTGTTGCCGCAACACACTCGATGAGTAAGCGTAGAAGTTGCTGAGCACGAGAGAACTCGCCACGCCTTCACTGAGAACCATTGCCGTCATAAAGAGCCACTCGTTTGTTCTCGGCGTCCACTCGCACCAGGGGAGAATTTTTGTGTTACAACCCGTTCCTAAAAATAAACACGATTTTTGAAACGTGCAAAAATCTCACCATTGCCGGAATGTCCTTGATGTTGAATCATCTGTTCGTCGAATGGGAATGGGAAAGTCGTGATGTAGAAGAGGGCTTGGATGGCCACCGCCACCAAGCAAACGCTCCTAGCATGAAAACTAAAGACATCGTGCGTCTTTAGGCCTCCCGTCCTAGTTACCGTCTCAAAGAAGGCAGATAGTAGTAGGCCGCCTGCACACAGAGTTGGAGGATGGTAGTAATGAGCCCCAGAATGGAGAACCGACTCACAAGCTCAGCGCCCGTCCAATCGTAGGCAGCCTCGGCGAATTGTTGCCGAATACTGTGAATGTTGAATGTGTTTCATAACGGGGGCTCAATCACCTGCCAAAGCCCGAACCCGCAAATGTGAAGCCGAAGAGCATGATGACGCAGGCGATTGCTGCTCGCACATCTGTCGGAGGTTGAGACGACGGCTCCATGTCCACCAGGGCTGCGCGAAAAACGATTTTGGCCGACCGAAAAACCGAAAAACGAAAAAACCGAAAAATGGACCGAAAAATCCGAAAAATCCGAAAAAACCGAAAAACTCTGTAAAGAGGCACTCTTTGGTTATTTTTCGCTCGAAAACGCCTCAATGGAGTGCATTTTTTCGAATTATAGTTGTTTATGGGTGCCCAAATTAACTCCAGCCGAGTTTGCCGCACTTCATTGATGATCATCGCTCTTTTCAAAGTGTCGACGAGAGGAACCGTGTGTCATTCAGCGATTGAGAATACAACAGAAGGTTCTAAAGGACGTTTAGTTTGAGTCACCCGCATCTGCCAACGAAAAAATGACGAAATTTTGTCCAAAGCATCTCAAAAATGCTCAAATTTATGTTGATTTCACTGAAAATCGCCCATAAATTTTTTTCGGATTTTTCGGCCCCAATCCGAAAAATCGAAAAACGAAAAATACCGGTGCAAAATGACCGAAAAACCGAAAAAACCGAAAAACGAAAAACGAAAAAGTCCCAGCCCTGGTCAGCACCTATTTCTGGAAGAACGAACAGGCAGGAGACTTCTTGCAGGGGAAGGAGTACGAGGAGGAAAAACCCGGCCGCGAAGCGGCCGGCACGCGGCCCGAAGAGCCGCGTCTGCCGAGTGAAGGCCGAGCGAAGCGAGGCCTTCACGAGCCAGCAAACCCGCAAGCGGTGATCGAGCCAATGACTTTTTCTGCTCAAAGGACACTGCAGTATAACTTTCCCCACTCGCCCATCCGCTCAGCTAGTTTACTTCTATTGAAAGAACCTTTTCGCCACCACACGCAATTTCGAAGTTTACATGCAAGCGCTTATTTATCTTCTACCACTAGATCCCCTCTCCCCCTCGAGCCTCTTGCCAGAGGGGGCGGCCTTCGCGCGGCTAAAAGGGGGTCGAAGGCATGGAGAGGGTGACGTGCGTGTTTGGAGACACATTTCATAGAGAGCCACGAGAGAAGCGAGAAGAGGAGAGAGGCAGTAGAAGGAGACCTCGCCACTGGGCGCCCCGCGCCCAAGCCGCGACGCGAGTGGGGGCGTCAGGCAGTCAGCCAATGAGAGGGAGGAGAGAAGCAGAGAAAATTTGAGCGAGGCGCGGCCCCCAGCGAAGAAACGTGCAGCGCCGCGTTGGCCGTCGGACGCCGTCGTCACCACTTCTTTCCGTCTTTTTCTTCTTTTTCGTCCTTTGGCGAGTGGTCTGGCCGAATCCTTGCGTGTCAGTCCCTTAGTTGAAGTAAAGAGAAAGTTCTTTGATTAGTCCGTGGTTCCCTGAGGGCGGTTTGTACCTAAAGACTGGGTTCCCTATGTGTTCTCGGAATGACGGGGTTTCTCTTTCACGCAAGGTAGAGGTTGTAGTGTAGCAGAAGGCGGAAAAAGCATCGACGCGCTTCTAGATTCACGTGTGAAAGAGATGAAACATACCTAGTCGTACGAAAGCGAGCATTCTTTTTTTCTCTCCAATACCCCACATAAACCTAATGTCTTGACAAAAGTTCTACAATCTATGCCAAACTGTGAAACCCAGGCCGTTGTCTACGTTAAAGCTTCTATTTTGGTCAGCCTCGTACAACACATTGCAAGTTTAAATCCTCATCGGAAGAAACCTTTCTTTTGAAACCTACTTCACATCACTTCGTCTCTCACAGCTGATTCCTTCTTCTTTAGAAGACGTCATCACTGGCCTTTCCCTCTTCGCAATCTCACCTGTGCCCACTGTGTCAGGGCCGCCTTCTTCTTGCAGTCCCTTCTCCCCCTCGTCTCAATTGAGTTTTCTTCTTGAATGTCTGTAGACGTAAGAGAGGCGCGCGCATCGATCTCGGTCACGGCTCTGCAGATCACAAAACCCTCCCCCCTCCTCTTCTCCATTCATGCACGTGTGCTTTGGATCGTTGGTTTGCGAGCTTGACGTGGGACACGTTTCTCTTGGATCGTCTTTCTTTTTCTTCTGCAGAAAGAATTTGGTCTTTCGTGGTCATGCATTTGTTTTGCCATTTTCATAGGGCACACCGAGCGAATAACTGGGCGACTCTCACCGAGCTAAGTTCACTTTTGGAAACCTAGAAGTCTGTCAAAAAATTCATCTAGAAAGCAGTTCATGCTGCGTATTGCAATTATTCTCTTAAAATTTTTAGGTACAGGTCTCGAAACGAATTCCTACGAAAGCGAATTGCGTACTGTTTGACTGAAAAGTCGACTGATTTCTCAACCACTACCATGCCGCAGTCCTATTGTTTCTGAACCATTCGATCTGAAATAGTTTCATTCTCGAAACTCACCTTGAAACAAGTCAATCTGCCTCCACAAAGCCAGCGTGCCTTCTCAAGCTTTCCCCTCTTTTCGTGTGTTGGTCCAATTTCTCCTCCTTTACATCGAATGGCGAGTCGGTCGCTTTGTTAGGCTTGTTCGCCTCCTCTCTTCTCGTCCATCGAGGGGGCCTTCATTGGAGGCTCTTTCTCTTTATGGGCTGCTTCGGCTCAGCCTCTCCCTCCTTTTCCTTTCACTCCCCCCTCTTCTCGTACACGCGTCCTCTTGCTGCTCTCGTCCCTTCTTGCTAAATGCCAATTCTCAACCTTTACTCGCTCCCCTTTTCCCTCTCTTTCTCTGTTGGCGTGGTGGTGGCCCCCTTGTCATGCATGCCAAAAAGACGTCAATGACCTCCCTTTGACATGCCCTTGGTGGTGGAATTCGGAGAAACCAGACAGCTAGACTCATAAGAAGTGGAATGATGAACAAATATAGACAGGTCAGAGACCCGGAGAACACGGGTGGCCAAAATTGGAGATGAGGAGGCTGAAAACAGAAGAGACATTTAGCGAATTTCTTCTGTTTCAAAGGAGCAATATTTACTTGGTGAAGGAGAGAACTTACTGATAACTTGCGCGCCATTCGCTCTCAAAAAGAATTTGTTTCTTACGTAAACCATCAGTAAATTGTTGTGGGAACAATTACTAGCAAGTCTGGCCCGGCGGTTTTGTAACAAACTGTTTGCACTCCCCAAGTGTATCCGTCTCTCTTTGGCTGTAAAAGTAATCAAGGCAGACTCCGGAACACATTGTCACGGGGAGATGGTCTTGTTGGCCGAATTGGCGCTGCAGCGCGCGCTCTGTTTTGGCCGAGAGACGTGACTCTCAGCCGGCGACGTGGCCGCGACGCCCTCTGTTTGGCTCTTCGGTCGGCTCTTTTCTTCCCCCGCTTTGGAGTCTCTGGTTGCTCCTGGTGTTCTTGCAGCACTTTCGTTGACTTGCTCGCTCAAGCTAGGATATTTGTTGAGTTTCAACGAGTGTGAATGTCTTTCGAACACGATTGGCCAATCGATACTGTTTTGTCTGTGTCGCCAACATTTCACTCATCAATCCTCGAAATAGTCGGTGATCATTATGACGTGAGATCGGTGTTCTGAGTTTCTTGAACGTTGAATAAACTAGGACCTCTCGAGGCAATAATCCGTGTCCAGTCTCGGCGGGCTTTACTCGCTCCCCTTCGCCCTCTTTCTCTGCTGGCGTGGTGGTGGTCCCTTGTCATGCATGCCAAAAAGACGTCAGTGACCTCCTCTTGAGTGCCCGCCGAGACGAGAATTAAAATTATTCTATCGAATAAGTGACATTCTTCTTTCGCTCCGCACTCTCTTGGAAGTTTTTCTAATTGTATTGTAAGTTTCCGTAATTCGGCATTTTTCTCAAGCGACTAGTTTCAACAATTGCACCGTTGTGCTGGTGGAAGCGCAGTTCTCTTGTCTTGTCTGACACATCCACTTCGCTCCTCATTCTCTTCGAGATCAATGTTTCTGTTTCTTTCATCTATGCTTCAATTTGCCTCGATTTTCACGATTTTCACGATTTCTTTGATTTCGCCTCCGAAGTGTTCTTACTAGAATTTCTTAAAATTCCGTCTGAATCACCATTTAATATCTCACATGACAAAATCCTAACTAACGTTCCCTTCTCCCATTTCCAAGCCATCCCATTCGCTCTTCAATCTCCCCTGACTCCCATGAATATTCCACTACTTCAAGCTCCACATCACCACAATCCCGGATCCGGTTTTGCTTCCCGGAACACACACAGCGTTCACGCCCCTCCTTGTTTACTCTCTTCCCCCCTCCTTCTTCTCCACCTGCACAGTCCTTCTCTTGCCACTAGCTCCTCTTATTGAATCCTACTTCCACCAGGCTTTTCTCACCCGAGTCGTCGTCGAGTGGCGCCTCCGTGCATTTTCTTTGACAGCAAGGAGGCCTGTCCCCCCGGTGAGCTGGTCAGGGGCAGACCTCAAGGCCTCGTAAACTGGACACTCACAGAGGAGAACGGCGAGCAGCTCTGCAACCTCCTCCCTCTCCACTGATCGGAGACTTTCTTGTCTGACTCCGAGTCGACCCATTTCGCACGTTGGTTAGAGTCTTAGAGAGCTTTCTTCCCCCTCAGCGGGTTTATGAGGGTTATCAAATTCCGCAGATGGCTTCGTGACCGACGGCAAATGGGCTTGTGCTCTGTCTTCACCTTGTGACAGGGGCTTGTTGGAATAGCCGGAGAAAAGTCTTTTCTTGCTGCAGTTGTTGGGCATTCAATTTTGCAAAACATGAATTGCCGTCTACCAGCGAATGTGTTATCAAATCTTAAAGTTGTTGCGCGCTTGAAACGCGTGCCGGTTTCATTGTGATTCACTTAGAAATCTAACTTTCTTCACAACCGATATCCATCATCACAACGAAATTTGCGCGATTTCCACGAATGCCAATGTTTTTTGAAACTCAACCTTTTCGATTGAAATGAAGACTTTCCCAAAAGCTCGCTTTTTTTTCGCGCTTGCTGGGTATTTCTTGATCATTTCTACAAGGCACTTCTGACTACAATTGAATTCATGATCAAATCCTGAAGCTTGCTGTGAATTTGAAACACGTACGATTTCTCCCCACTTTTAGTACACTATGCCATTTTCTTGTCGGATGTCACCACGTCATAATGAGAGTTGCGCGACTCCTACTAATTGCAATGGTTCCGAAACTTAGAACTTTTTCGATTCCTTTGATGACTTTCTCGAAGCTGCGCTTTTTATTCTCGAACAATTACCATCTAGCCGTTTTTCAGCGATGACGAGGAGACGGACGCTGGCGTTCGTCGCGGCCCTCGTCCTCCTGCCACTTGGCGTCGTCGCCTATTCGGTTAAGAAGGAGCCGACGGGCAAGGTCTGCCTAGCTGACTGAAACAAGTGAAGAAGTCTTCAGATAGATAAGGTGACCATCCAAATGACTGGCTACTCCCCTCAACAAAACGACGACTACGTGGCAGCGGCGATGCTCGCACCAAAGGGATATGTTGGTATGTTCTTTCTCTTCACGCTCCCGCTCGAATTGCATTTTCAACTGTCGTTTTTATGAAAGCATTTGATTGAAACTTACATGCTGATATAGCGACATCAACTGGCAAACTAAACCTGAAAAATCAAATCAACAAGCAATTTCTTTGACAGATTTCAAACAGCATTGAAACATTGTGTGAATCTTAAAAAATTGTTTTCAGTCGGCTTTGAACCGTTGGCTCACGCGGATCGCATCCATCACATCCTTCTCTATGGATGTGCGGCGCCTTCGCAAGAGAAGGAGTTCTGGCGAGGAATGGGCACCTGCGGCTACGGCGGCGCGCACATCCTCTACGCTTGGGCCAAGAACGGTTCGTAAACTTCCTGTTGATCAGACAATTCTTGTATCAAGTAATAGATATTTGAGCATCTGTCTCGGATGCGGATTGAAAGCAGAAAGAGGTTGGGCAAATTCTTCATCAATGAAACAAAGCGAAAGGAAAGCGTCTAAAGAACTGAAGTTATCATTGTGACCGTGATCGCCACCGTATCGCAACTAAAACCGTCTTTCACTTTTTGCTCGCATGTAAAACTCACGTCGCAGCTTAATCTCGTCTAATCACTCATCGACTTCCTCTTTCAGCTCCAAGTCTCTCGCTGCCGAAGGACGTCGGCTTCAGTATTGGTCACGAGACCGATGGCATCAAGTATCTCGTCCTTCAGGTTTGTCTCTCATCCTGAAACATAGACTTGCCTTGTTTCCAGGTTCACTACTCCCAACCTTTCGATGGCAACGTGAAGGACTACTCGGGAGTGACTCTCCACATGGTCGATGAGCAGCCAAAGTGAGTCTTGAGAGAGAGAAAAAAAAGCGTTCTTCAGGAACCTCGCCGCTGTGTTGCTGTTTGTGTCGGGAGAGCCAATTCCACCCGGCCTGAAGCAATTCCAGAACAACATGAGCTGTACCCAAGAGTGAGATTTTTTTGAAGTCTTTCCTCGTGTCTTCGAAAACATTTCCCATTTGAAGCACTAAACCAGTGCATACTTTGCGGTTCTGAAAAAATGCAGCCCCCGAAATGATTCTCATTTTTCCTCCTTCAAACAAAAACGATTCAGCGGAAACTTATACCTCTTTTTGCAGCTCGGACACGGAACTTCATCCATTCGCGTTCCGCACGCACACGCACGCGATGGGCCGAGTGGTCTCAGCGTTCTTCAAGCACGATGAAAAGTGGACCAAGATCGGCAAGAGAAACCCGCAATGGCCGCAGGTGTGTCTCGTATAATTGTTATGTAGCTTAGATTCACATTTGCGCTGAATAGTTGAGTGCGAGAGTTAAGACAATCTTCAGCGCCATATCAGACCAATGTAGAGAAACTTCGCTCTTAAAATCAGTCTTTCGAACTGATTGAATGCTTCGGACCGGGCTTGCCTGGCTATTTGGGTTTTGGCCCGCTAATTCAGTTTCAATTTTTGCGTAAACAATCAGTAATTAAATTTTGGTGATGTTTCCCAGACGGATGCCCTTCAAAAGTTTTGAGATTGACGAAGTTCGTATCCATTCAAGCGTACAAATCTCACTGAATGCGTAACGTGTTTCAAAGAGCTCGTAAATTGTCGGCATTGCACCTGTTCGTGCTTGAGGTTCGATCGGCTTTCGGCATTTTTGGGAAAATTGCCTAAGTTTCGAATTGAACACAACTGCAACTCTCTGAGTGTTCTTCGATAGCGCAATGGGCCAGCGGAAAATTTTCAAAACACAATCAATTTCTGGCTTTTCAGCTCTTCGAGAAGATCGACGCAAACCTTGTCATCAAGAAGAATGACGTCATGATCGCCTCGTGTCGCTTCGACTCCTCGGACAAGACCGAGACCGTTCCCATGGGGTGAGCACAACTCCCTTCTCGCTACCATATCCCCACTTCTCATTGAGAGTATTTCCTTTCAGAAGCATGGGCACAAACGAAATGTGCAACTTCTACATGATGTTCTACTGGGACGCGCAGAAAGAGAACCCGTTTCCGTGAGTTTTAAACACCCCGGCGAGTATAAGTTTCTTGTAGATATGGCGCAATGTGCGCAGGCAACGCTCTGCCGAAGGAGGCAGCCCAGATGCCACTCGAGGGAACGACACTGCTCGATCCAAGACCTGGTGAGTCATTTATTTCAATTCCGGGCTTCAAGCCTGTGACAGCAACTCGAAGCACACTACATAATTGTAAGATCGAGAACGATCAGGACTAGCAACGAGTGAGAGATGTTCCTGGTTTTGTTGCACTTTCGAAACGCAGCCGCAAATCAAACTGAAATCACAGTCAGAACTCAATGATCAACATAGTCTTGAATTCCAATGTTGTTCAAATCGGATTCGTTTCGCCACACTACAAAATCATTGTTCGCGAATTCAAACTCGATGCTTGTGGGCTTTTTCGGATTTTGAAAATTTTCATTTCAACTCTAGGTTAACAAATCTTCTTGCAGAACTCGAGCACCACGCCCATCAATCGGGCAAGCCATTCGGCGTGGTGGAGGAGGCGGTGCTGGGCAAACTCGGCCCGACGAACCTCGGCCAGATCTCGGGGCTCGCCTTCGACAAGTCGCACAACGTCGTCGTCTTCCATCGTTCCACGAGGCTGTGGGATCAGACGTGAGCTTTGCCTGGGTTTCGGCTGTGAGCCTTTTCGTGGAATATTCCTTCCAGATCAATCTTGGTGAGTGTTAGTTGCTCAAAGCAAGAAGTGAAAATGTGAAAAGGTGAATTGAAACTTTGCAGGACCTTCGACTACCAGAACGTCCTCCAGGACCAGACGCCGATTGTCGATGCGACCATCGTCGTGGCCGACTTCTCTGGCGAAGCTCCCGCCGTCGTCGCCACCTATGGTCGAAACATGTAAGTTTCAATGCAATCTTGAGAAAGCAATGAAAATGTCAATGCGATGACTCTTTCGTATGTTTTGGGGGCTTTTTCCGTAAACAATGGAGCGATTGAAATGGGGAAGTACGTTTCATGCTGCTAGCAACATTTCCATCTTGTTAGTGGATCCAATAACTTTTGCTTCGCGCCGAGTGAAAAGCTTTCCGAGTGTGATCAAAGAGCATTAAGACTCGTATGTTTCTGTAAGAGCTTAGATCTGCACCATAGGCAACGCACTTTAATGAGCCGGAGGTCTCCGCGTCAACAATTAAAACTTACAGGTTTTACCTCCCTCACGGGATCTTCGTCGACCAGGACCAGGCTTACTACACAACCGACGTCGGCTCTCATCAGGTCATCAAGCACAATGTCGTCAACGGTAATAACTCTTCTCGACAAAATTCTTTCCCTTGAAATTTCCAGGCGAACTCAAGGAAGTCTGGCACATGGGCGAGCAGTTCGTGCCCGGCTCGGACAGGTCGCATCTCTGCAAGCCCTCCGGGGTAACGGTCGATTCGGGCAAGGTAGGAGTTCTTCAGAGTCTTTGACCTGTTGCAGGTTTACATCTCCGATGGCTATTGTAACAGCCGAATTTTGGTCCTGAATGCGGCTGATGGGCGGTAAGTGAAGCTGTTGAAAGACGAAGCAGATCAGATGGGCGGGAGAGTTTGGAGGTCGCGGCCAGACTCAAGGTCTCTTCGCCCTTCCACACGATATTGTCTCCTCGCAAGAGAAACTCTTCGTTGCCGATCGTCAGAATGGAAGAGTGCAGGTTCGTTATCGCCTTTTAGAATGTCTCGCGACTATTACAATTGTTTCAACTTATGCGTAATTACCACATCAAAATCGGGAAATACTGGTAATGAGAGACACGTCGTATGTAGTCCAATTGGCAGCATAAGTTTCTGGAATCAGTTTTACAATATCTGCCACGAAGCAATTCTTAGCGATTACGAGCCTGCGTGGATAGGCAAAATCTGACAATTTTTAGGTCTTCCAACCATCGGGCACTTTCCTGGAGGAGTTCGCATCGCCGCTCTTCGACAACATCTATTCGGCCGACGTTGTTCAGGACCACGTCTTCATGATCCCCGGAGAGGTACGCTTTGACTGCGCTTGAGAGTGTTTGGGGCTAGCTCAAAATTATTTCGCGATTTTGATTGAGCTTGTAAGAACAGTGAAATTGGTTTCTGCCTAAAAACATTTCACAGTCTGTCTTCCGCAAATTATTAACCGTTGTTGCTGCAGCTTTTTTCTCCGGCAATTAGAAAGCTTTTTGTTAGTTTAGTTTCGGTTTGGTATTATCTTGATCGCCAATTAGCCTCAGCCAATATTTATTCCTTTGGCTTCAGAAGGCACATTTCGCTGCAGAACTCAAAACCTATCGTGATTTTGCAGATCCACGAATCCGGAGGTGGGCGCGGTCTTCCCATCGCCGTCTTCGCTGGCCGAGTCGGACGCTCTCTCATCGAGTACTCTTTCCAGGTATTGGTCAATCTTCTTCAAAACTCTTTCAGCCCAAATCGAAAGCTTTCACTCGACCCCACATTCTTCGTGCTTGTCCCGACGGCGAGCACATTTACGTTGGCGAAATCGACGAGAGCGGCGGCAAGCTGTGGAAGTTCAAGATCGAGAAAGAATTGGAGAAGAAGGCGACGGGTGATGGTGCTGGAGGCTCTGGCCACACAGGTGAGGAGATCTTCGAAGAGAGAAGACGCTTGAATAGCGCACTCAGGCAGTTGGGCGGCGACCGGCTCGTTGACGAAATCGGCAAGCTCGCCGAGCATCGTCGTCTTCGTCTGTTTGGCCGCCGTGGGACTCTGCGCTTTTGTCCTTTACGTGAGGAGAAGAGATCATCGACGAACACCACAAGGCCTCCTCGACAGAACGGTGAGTTGTTTTGAACCGGAGTCGTTTCATCTAATCATGCAAAGAAACCAAACATTAGTTGTTGCGACGTTGAAACGAACAAGAATTTGAGAAGCCAGAAGATTTTGCGATTGAAAGAGAAATGCTGAAGTCTTTTGTTCCTTCCGGCATGGCATCACAAACGTAACTCAAAGTGATGAGAGCATCTTTCACCTTTCTGAAACGTAGAGTAAATGAAAGGATTGTAAAATTTGTTCATCGAAAACGACGACCAGTGAATTTTCCAGCATTTAAAAAAATGCAAGCGCTTGACGTGAAACACATCTTGATTTTGTGTCAAAACGTTTTTTTTTTGTTTCCGGTGAGTTTGTCCCTCAAGCTACAGAGCCCGAGCGACGCCCCCTTGTCCACAATTAAGGAAGAATTTGCAGGGCTTCAAGCCGCTTCGCACGGACGATGTTATCGGGGACACCAGCGACTCGGACGACGACTAAAGGTCTTCTCTTCGACTTCTTCCACCTTCGATTTACTGTACAGCTTTTTGTACTTCTCTTGAAGTCACCAAACAATCCTCGCATTCCATCGCTAAAACATTTTCTCTATCACAAATGTGACGTCATTTTCTTCTCTCAACTTCGGTTTTATTTCTTTGCTCGAAGCCTGTACTCTCTTCTTCCTCGGGGTCATTTTTCATCCTTCTTGACATATTTATTAGTGGCACTTTCTTCACTTGAAAAAAAACTTTAGGCTTGCTAAATATTTGTCTTTGTCTTCAAAAAAGTCACCAAAGGCTAGTGCTTCATGGCTGTGATGAACCTCTTCTCCGACGAAAAGTATGCGTATCGCATAATTTTGTCTTCAATAGATTATTTTTGAAAATAATAATTCTTCAATGAGTATTGAAAAACTTCATAATTCAATCGAAATTCTTTTTTCTGTTTGCATTTTCCTCGCTTGGCTAAGTCCCGCTGAAATCAGAGCTGGTTTTGACTCGTTTCGCTAAAAAAATACCCTAAGCATCGCAATTGCATCTTTGACAATAATGTTCAGCCCTCTTGCTAATACAACTTCGTCCTAGTGCCCTTTGACTGTCATTGTGCAAGACTCGTCTTCTTCTTCTCTCAGCGAGGTATTTCTCTTCTTCTCCGTCGTCGTTGTCCATTTCTTCTCTAGCCGGCTGCTCTATCAACTTTCTGGTGTCTCTGTGTTGTGTTGAACGATGAGGGTGTTGCCGAAATAAAGAAAGGCATTTATCTGGAGGACACGGTCTAAAAAAACTTGCGAGAAAACGAAACCTTTCAGGTATTGTATTTCTGATGCAGCAATCTCAACGACTCGAAGTCTCCGAGGAGACAATTCAGTTTGAGAACGGCAAAGCATAATATTCCCTCCCGGAAATTTGCTCGAAGAGACTCCTTTTTTCCACGTTGCCGGTTTTGTAGTGTTCTTGGTTGAATGCAGTATTGGCATGACATCCTGACACCGGGCCGTAACGCATGTCGCTGTTTTGTTCTAGTCTCATCGTGGCAGTAAAACTCATCTTTTTGATCTAAGCGCCAAAGATAAAACTAGCAAATATTTCCTGTATTTCCTTTACTACGCCATTGAAACATTACTGAAATCGGTCAGTTAACAGAAATTTTATTATTCCGCTGCGGCAGAAAGTCGACCTTTTAGTCTCGAGATTCACAAGATGGACCCTGGCAGATGAAGGCGTAATGATTGAGCTGAAACCTTATATAATGTCTGTTTCAAACGCCGAAAACGGACGCAATGCTCGTCGTTCCATTGACCTTTGAGGTCCATTTGAACGCAGCGTTCTTCCAGTGGCACGTTGTGGTGGTGCGAAAGCAAGCCGGCCTGGAAGAGTTTTATTTAAAATGACATGATTGCCTCACCCGCACGTAGTTCGACCTGAAATTCGAGAATGTCAGCTTGGTGTCGTCCAACCAAGATTCGCCTCGCATTCCCAGCCAGAATTCCGAAAATCCGAGTTCTAAACTGCATAACAAAGATAAAAGGCCAGCGTTGCTTCCGAAGAATTGGTTCTCCGTCTCCGAGTGCACAGAAACTAGCTTTCCGCCATGACAATTGTCCTCGCACCATTTGACTGCCCTTGGGAAGTTCAACAGATTGGGAAAGAACTGAAACCTCTAAACAGCGTAGCGCCGCTGGTTGTTTGACCGTTTCTATCCATCTCCTTCTACTCTAGCCGTCTGCTACTCTATCAACTTTCTGGTGTCTCTGTGTTGCGCGAAACAATGAGGGTGTTGCCGAAATAAAGAAAGGCATTTTTGGGAACACTTTTTTTTTCAAGAAATTCATACAAAAGCCTTTCTGAAATTTCTTGTGTAGTTATGCCGAAGACTGCTTCAAAGTTTCCGAGAAGAATCCTGAAACTGCAAGGCAGCATTTTTATTCCACATTTTGTGCTCGGCAACTGTGAAATTTTTTTTTGTGAAAGTGCCCAGCCAAAAGCCAATAATTATGCGTCCGAACGACTTGTCAATTATTTCCGAGTGAAACAGATTTGTAGTCATAATGAATTACGTTCCCAAGTGCCAGACCCAGTAATTTTGCAGATCCTCTTTGTGAAATCCACTCGGACAGAAACAAACTTCGCTGCAAGAATTTGCTGATTGAGTGTAAAAGCTTGGAGTCATGTCAGTGGTTAAACCAGGTCGGCCAAAAGCCGGGTACCCCCTTCTGCTAAATTGGGGCTGAGGTTGAACATAACCGTAAAAGTGGGTATTGATAGTCAGGAATGTCTTCTGTCGGGCACCCGACGTTCAGCGGTAGCGAAGAAAGCAAAGACTGAGCGGTGAATTGCCGCGAAATGGCGATTTTCGCTTTGAGTCTAATTGTAGATCAAATGCCTAGGCCGAATTTCTTCATGAGAAAGTTGGTCTCAAGAATGCTTCGTTTTGTATCGTTTGTTCCACTTCTGTGAAATCTGAAGTACACTGGGAGATAGCTCTGGGAACGGAGAACAAAACGTATTACTTCAGTTTTCTTGAAACTTTATTTCGACCCCTTCTGCAGCACTTTTTATGCATAGGGAAAAATAGCCTCCCACGTCCGACCTGAATAGTCAACTGGCCGACCCCTGCAGAAGGGGTCAGAATTGCACTTCAGAAACTCGCGTTTCGCCTATCCTGTGCAGAATTTGAAGCCATTTATCGTGGTGCCCTTCAGATTTCATGCTTAACATCAAACATAGCAGTTTCATCCACTTTTTCGAAAAATTAAGTTTTCTTTATCATTCGAAAATCTTGGTTTTTCGAAAAAGTGGACGAAACTACCATGTTTGATGTTAAATATGAAATCTGAAGGGCACCACGATAAATGGCTTCAAATTCTGCACAGGATAGGCGAAACGCGAGTTTTTGGTTTGGGCGTTGTACTGCTGTTTTCTGTCAACCCCGCACGATCGTTCTCACAATCAGTAATCAAGTCGTTCCAGTTTCAGTTCTTGGCCTCGCCAAACACATACATCTGGGAAATTTGGATCTGTTTCTTCCACACACCGAAAACGGGATGCAGGGCGCTGTCTTTGGGGGCACACCCTCAACTATGAGATCTAGTGAGAAGACATTGACTCTGAAGTGCTCTTCATCACTGTGTTGTTTCACTTCAAAATGCTCAAATGTGTAATTCGAGAATAATGACAAAAGGAAATGACTATGCTGAAACAAGTACGAATTTTTCTTTGCTTTCAATTAGTCTCTTCGATGTTGCTCGAGCATGTGCTCCTGTGAAATTCTTGTATTGTTTCATGCGCTTTGGTTTCAAATGCGTTGTCTGTTATCGCCGTTAGTCCATCTTGAATCTCTTTAAATTGCTATCATATTATGCAGCCTTCATAGTATGAGGACCCCCGAACCCGTGAAGATTCAGGATAGGCGTCGCGGGACCAGTGCGGAAGCCTTCGAAGACGCGCCGATCCTGGCACTACAGCGCTTCATGGTCCTCACAGATGGGGCGGCTTCTTTTGTCTGTGCGTTGCCATAGTTCGTCACGTCTGTTTGCTAGTTGTACGAAGGACGTTTCAAAGATCTTCTGGTGACGCCTCTGGGGGTATCAAGTCATTCAACGTTGAAGAAATTGTGTCAAAACTCGGAGACACCGGCACACTGATCGTTTGCCTGGCGATAACGACCGCGCCCAGTTTGAACCAACATGTTTCACCATTTGTAAATCGACAAGAAAGTGAACAATTTCCGCTGCCACAATATATACGACTTTAGAAAACCATTGTCACCATTCCAACCACCGAAATGCGCATACCATGAAATGCAACGCTTGTTCTCTACGGCTCTTCCTCGTTCTCAAAAAAACGGTACGGCAGAGCTGTATTGTATTTCGTCCGGAGTCCGCTGTAAGAGGACAAGTCATTATGAATCGTCAGAAATGTAATCACGATTGCTTCTATCTGAACGACTTTTCTTGAGGATGTTGAAGACTCCTACAATTCGATCCTGAATTAATACGTTTGATTATTCGCTGAATAAAAACCAATACCCGAAACGTATACAGTCGCTTTCACATCTGGAGCATCGAATGGACGCCGGCGACTCGCGGTCCACGACCTCTCTGTTTTCTCATTGACAGACTTTTCTTGAGGATGTTGAAGACTCCTACAATTCGATCCTGAATTAATACGTTTGATTATTCGCTGAATAAAAAC
>JAQIXL010001252.1:0-19451 GCA_034700245.1 Poikilolaimus oxycercus
AGATCTCCTAGAGTTCTCCGAACTCCTGACCACGATAGCTTCTTCTCCTAGACACCTTCGGAAAAGTTGTCTGAGCGGTGGCAGGAGGGCGGGAGCCGCATCGACGGCCACGTAGACCGACTCGATGGTGTACGAGGGCATCTCCGGCGTCCTGAGCGGCGGCTGCGATGAGTTGTGCCTTTGGAAGAGATTCAAAACGCGTTCGCAACATGCCTAATCACAGAATCCGACTCTTTTCTTCCATTTCAAAAGCGACCTTGATTCAACCGATCGATGCGAAGAACATTCAACTGTCTGGGCTCAAATCAATTGCAGACATCTGATTGACACGACTTGCAAAAACCTGAAGGAGCCTTGCGGCGCTTCTCTAAAACCTCTTTGATCCACTCTTCAGCAACTTTGATCTACTCTCGAAGCGAGCGCGCGTCGCCGCACGAATTTTGCGCGCGCTTTTGTGGACACCTGCCGCAAACTTTTTCCTCTTGTTCTGTGGACTTGGTCTTGAATTGTTTTGTTTGCTTCGTTGCGTGCTTGTTCCGCGCCTAACACGTGTTGTTTTCGGCGCGCCTCGGACGAGCGGAGCAGTCGACGCGGGCGTCGACCATGCACCTCGTCCTCTCGGCCACTCGATCCTCGGCGATATGTGCGCATTCCATTCACTTTCCGTTCTTTCACTTTTGAACTGTTTCGGGAGTGATTTAATGCTGTTTCTGTTGCAGGTCGCGTTCGTTGCGTCGGGCCACAGGCACGGCTACGATTCGTGCCGCTCGCACGCTGTTATGCGGCTTCGTCGTCGTCCGGCGGCGAGAAGCCGCCGTCGTCTGCCTCAACGTCGATGCCGGCCGATTCCGACGACGCAGAAGTCATTGAAGGGCCTTTAGTATGTTTGATCTCTTTTTGTTTAAGTTTTTGCATAACGCTTTCCTTTTCTCTTCTGCGTACCCGGCATTTATGTCTGAGATAAGGAGGAAAGGAGTAAACACCGCGGAAAGTTATGAAATCGCGGCCGATTTATTGAGAGCTACTCGTTTTCAGCCGCGACAACGTCTGTTCAAGCTCGCCCACCTAAAGAAGCGTTCGCACACGTACGACAACGACAAGATCGACCGAGTTCGTCCGCTCTTTCTTATAAGCTTTGTTTAGGAAACGGCGAAAGCTCGCTATGACCTCAAGGACAAGGATCTCGAGGGATTGCCGCAGATGGCGCACAAATTGTTGCCGCGAAGTGAGCCGACGGTCCTCTACTCCGTGTCCGACATCCGTCATCGTGCCGTCAAAGTGCATGGCAGTCTCGAAGCGGTCGGCGCTCGACAGAGACCACTCGTTGAGATCAACAGAAAGGTTCTGCTGCCGAGTCTTTGCAACGTAGTGTTTAGTTGAGCGCTGCCGAGCAAATGCGAATGAGGATGCGCGTTGAGGCTCAGCAACAAAATGAGGCGACCAAAGGTGCCGACCGTGTTGTGAGTCTCTTTGCCAGGTGTGACACTGTTCCAGGTTGTAATCGCGTTTACGTTGAATCTCTGTGACGCGGTGACGAAATTCGCAGCGGCCTTTCTCACGGGCTCGAAGTCGCTGTTCGCCGAAGGCATCCACTCCACAATGGACACTTGCAACCAGCTGATTCTTCTGCTTGGTAGGGGTTATTCGCAACGCTTCTATGTTTAGGTATTCGTTTTTCGACTCGAAACCCGGATCCAGCCTTTCCCTACGGCTACGGCAACATGCGCTATGTCACTTCTCTCATTTCTGGTGAGTTTTATTGCGTTTTCATGCTGGTGACTTGGATCTGATTTGAAACGATTTGGCTGAGTCAACCGTTTGTTTTACAGGTTGTGGGATTATGGCCTTTGGCTGTGGCCTCTCGATATACCACGGCGTCAGCGGACTTCTACATCCAGCGGACCTCGAGCCGCTTACCTATGCCTACTATGCTCTCTTCATGTCACTCTGCTTTCAAGGAGCGTCAGCTCGTACGGCCTACAAAGAAGTTAGGACCAAGGCGCATCGAGCCGGTCTCTCTATTCTCAACTATGGTCAGTGCTATCGAAACTTTCCCATTAACTGTATTTGCAGTTCGAACAAGTGCGGATCCATCTCTGAACGTGGTGCTGCTCGAGGACTCGGCGGCCGTCACCGGCGTGTGCGTTGCTTTGACCGCAGTGACCCTGTCTTCCGTTCTCGAGTCGCCGATTCCCGATTGCTGTGGATCAATCGTCATCGGAGGTTTGTGGGCTTCTCGTTAATCCGAGCTTTTAGCTCTCCTTGGAACGGTTGCCACCTTCATCATTCGAACGAATGCGGCGCATCTCGTCGGACGCTCGTTGCCGCAGCGTATCACGAACGATATTGTGGCGAGATTAGAGAACGATCCGATTGTCAGGTTCGTCTTTCACCGTCTTCTACATCTTCTTCTTGTTTTAGATCAGTGCACGATGTGAAGGCGACAGCTCTCGGCGTGGAGCAGTCGCGCTTCAAGGCCGAGCTCGACTTCGACGGACGGGTTATCACGAGGAATTACCTCGAAGAGACTGTGGACATGGAGGTCTTGCTCAAGGTTCACTTCTTATTCGGAAATATGAAAGTGGTTGATTAGGAGGTGAGAGCGATCGAGACGAAGGAGGAGCTGGAAGAATTCATGGAGAAGCACGGCGAGAAGATCATCGATCGACTTGGCGACGAGATCAATCGAATCGAGACGGCGATCACGAAGAAGCATCCCGACATTCGACATGTCGATCTCGAGGCGCTCTAGGCATGATTTATGATCTTTTTGTTTCCTTCGTTGACCGTTAGTTACCCTTAGTCTTATTCGTCTTGTTCCTTTTGTCACTCAAGCAGAAATACGGTCAATTTGTTAGTCTTGCCCCTAGAACATAGAGGCCTTTGTGATGTGTGCCAGGCCGGGCGCCGAGGTTGTGAGAGCGCATTCTTCTCTAGTAGTCTTGTAACACTCCACTTGAATTTGAAGCAGGCGCATAGTCATTGAAAGGATCATAGCTAAGAATCGATAGCCCCCGGTGCTTGCTGCTTTTACCTTCCACATACACTGCACAATTGAGGCCTTCCTCGGGAAACTTTAGTCTCTTTTCTCCTCTTGCTACAATTCGTCTGTTCATAAGTTATTTGATCTTGTCGTGTGTCGCTGCAGCTGGGTGAATACGCGACATAACTATTCGTGATCAATAAAGTGTGCAAACCACTTTGAGAACATCGCCATTCCTACATACGCTCGCTAGATTGCGGAGTGTTCGAGCGGATCCCTTATGTAAAATTCATGAAACGGCGAAGTGTGAAAGAGATTATTTCGCTTGACACTTAGAATTATCACTCTCTGATTGGGAAGTGCTGGAAAAGAGGTGCGAGGTGGAACAGTGGCGACTACGTCTAAGCGTCGGTTCCCTATTCTTCGTCAAGTGTCATCTGATTCCCGGCGATGCGTTGTGAAAGTGGGAGCTTGAGCCAGCTTGCTGGATTTCAAAACCGCTACGCGTCACCGGAGGAGCGTCTTGAGGCTCGCAAGAAGCTTCGTCCTCAGTACTGGAACTTCGCCTATTGGAAGGAAAGAAATGTCTATGTGAACCCGGAAGTTCCAGTAAAGCGTCGTCGACCTCTTCTGGTAAGTGGTAGAAAGACTATTCAGCTGTTGACAGATGATTCCCAAAGTCGAAGCGGAAGAAAGTGGACGGGGCTTGGAGATGACGGCAGGTGAAGAGGAGAAGGGAACCCATCACCCTTCCTTGACAGTAAGTGAAGACTTGTTGAGCCAGACTCCGAGGGTCCAGGACTTATCCGAGCTGTTGAAGCGCCTGGAACTCCATGAAGACCTACTCAATCCGCAAGTCAAGGAGGCAAAACTTCGTCTAGTTCTCGACGTCGAAGGACTGCGAAAGAGCTTGGAAGGCTTTGAAGGTGAGTACTGGCGAAGAAAGGATCATCATCGATATAGAAACGAGACGAACGAGCTTGAAGAGACCACTTTGCTTCCGTTCACCCACCGCTGAGTTCCAAGAAGAAAATGAGCAGCGCCTTCTTGAGAGCTTTTATAAGAACGCCGGTGAATTGCCGGATGAGTTGTTCGCTTTGAAATCTCTGTGACTCTCAATCTTTCATGCTTTCATGGCGCCAACATATTCTCATTGTGATATTATTCTGCTGCTGGTAAAGCTTTTTGAAGCAACCCCCATCGTTGTCTATCGCCTATTGCTGGCACATTTCCTTTGTTGCGGTAATGCAGGCTAAGAAACCGTCGTCTCCCGTCAATTGGCGAAGTGACTGTCACTTTGAAACCACATTGCCAAAGTTGAAACCTACCTTCAGATCAGCCGCATAGTGCGTGTTGCCACCGCCAGCCCAACATACCAAAGCTGTGAAACTGTCGAATGCTTATTTGCGGTAGAAAGTTGATGATTTGAGGTGAGGTAAGAAGATCGCCTTGCAGAAGAGAAGAACATCCAAAGTGCACGCACAAGGCCTTGATCTCGGCACGTCGCCATTCCTCAACCCCTCTGCAAATCCCCGATCTTGCCCACTTCAAGCAGGCCTCCCACAAAGGAGATCCCAAGTGTTCCCCTTGACATTGACATGCCGAGGGAGGGACCTCTTCCCTCGTGAGACCTCAGTGGCGGACTGATTGTGAGACTCACACTGGTCAGTTTATAGCTTTATAGCCCGGAGTGCTCAAAGAACAACCAGGACTTGCGATGTGCCGGCCGTCCTCCAGAGGTCGCCGCTCCGAGAATTGAAGTGTTGTGCGGGGGTCATCGGGGCCAAGAGCGTGGAGCCGCGTGGTGGGAAGTGGACGTACAAACAAGCAAGGAGTAATCCGAGAATAGCACACTGCGAGGGAGAGGGAGTGAGAACCGAGAAGACTGCTTGAAACCGAATCGTTCAATGCCGAAGACTGAGCCGACCATTGCCTGATATCCACTGTACTGCAAATGCAACCGAGAAATAAACACTGAAATCTTTATCCGAATTCGCACATAAATACAACAAGACTCATTACGAAGCCACAATACACGTCTTTGGGTAGAATAGCAAGTAGCATGAAATAGAGAAGTGAAATCCACTGGCAAGATCTCTGATCACATTTCGACGACGACGAAGAAGAACTTGATGAATCATGGCAAGACGACGAGTCGGGTAGCCATGGGAATTATTAGAAAGAGACATTCAGGAAATGGAAGACACCCCATGAAACGTTGAAGACAAGAAGAAGTGATAGAAGAAGAGCGATGAGCACCGCTCTCGAGGCGGCGTGCACTGGACAGAGAGGCAGGAATGAATTCTCAACAAAAGAGACGATATGTGTTTGGAGTGCAAGGGAGATGACCTCGGTGAACTGAGGCGGGGGACCAGCCTTTTGCCATCGAGGAGAGATCAGAAGGGTTAGAGTCGTGTCTTGAAGGGATCACGAAGAAGGAAGAAGGCGACGAGGACGACGGCGGTCAGAGTGAAGAGGAAGGTGGACAGGGCGACGAGCGCCCCGAAGGCTGCGATCGACACACAGAATGTCTTCGGATTCGGAGGCTCGAGCAACGAAGTCGATGGAAGGAACTTCGGCGGTACTGAAATCAAGTTTGCTATGATTAGCCTTTCACAACCCCACATAATGATCAATTTCGACACGTCCAATTTTACAAAAGACATGAAACGGCGACTTACGCGGTGGTCGATCGTCGAGATCCACGACGGTGAGAGTTTGCGCGTGAAGCAGCCAGTCGTCTGTATTCCGTGGCCCCTCTGACACTTCTCGACGAGTTCGATTCTTGTTTGCCGAGCAGTTTGGAGGCTAAACGGGAGTGATGCTTCATGCGAAGGATTACCGTGAAGTCGTCGCATTCTCCTGCATCGTGCAGACAGACCGAAATGGCACATTGAAAGTCAAGGGAGTCACGATCGGGAAACTTGAAGACGTAGGCTTCAACATAAGCCGATAACTGCTGAAAATGCTTGATGAGATGATTTCAAGGCGATTTTACGTTTGGAGTATAGGTGGGAGTTGGCCAGACATAACCATCAAGAGAGCATCTGAAAGCATTTTGTTGAAGATTGATTCTTTGAACTGTGCATGGAATTGAATGAAGAACCCACCCTTTCTCGTCGATGACGAGCTCGCGCTGTCCTTGACCGTCCTCGGCGTAGCAGCTGTGGACGAGTAGACCGAACATGGCTGCAATCGAGGAGTCTCTCTCTCTTCTCCCTCTCCCCGTCGACTTCCGCCCATTTGCCCCCGCCGTGAAATCCGAGGGCAAGAAGGGTGAAAAGAATGAAAAGAAGGCAGAGGAAACCCGTACCGGCCGTCGGCGAGTCGCACTTGAATTCGTGGCGGACGATGTCGCCAATCTGAGATTTCTCTGTGAGAAGAGGGAGGGGAGGCAGTCACACCTGCACATTGTGAAGAGTGTCGCCCTTCGTGTTTCGAATTCGATATTCGCAGGTTGGAGGTTGGACGACGTTCGAGAGTTCTGTCGTTGCTGGCATGCTGCAAACGTTGCGTATCGAGACAGAAGCGTCCACTTTGAAATTGATTGTTTCATGAAGATCATCTGAAACATCTAACCTAATACCTTGAGGCAACGACCATTTTCTAAAGACCCTCGCCGCTGATCCGATCCTTCGTGACCGCACTTTGCCTCGATTTTTGTGCCCCCACTATGTCCCCGTCGTGCTGGTTCTTTCGGACCACGCCGTTCGAAGAGGCGCCCGGGGGTCCTCGACGGAGGAGCGGCGTCTCCCGCCGTGACTCGTCCCTCTCCCTCTTCCGTCTTCTTTTTCGTGCCCAAAACGAAGTCGAGCGCAGTTTCGGGGTCGACACGCGGCATTGACCCCCAATCGAGTGTTTGGTGAAGGAGTCCGGCAGGCACTCGGCCATACCCCTTTGGTCTTCATGGAAAGAAGACATTTCATGAGAGAAGTCTGCAACTCGTTTTGATATGTAGGTGAATGTGGAAACTTTGTCAAGCCAATTCCTACCTGACATCAAATTGGGTTGTGACGGTCTTGTTCGCCTCCATGTAGGCACACTCAATCCGATAAGCACGATCGAGTTTTGTGATGAAGTTCTCATGGAAGCTCACGACGATGACGAAAGAGACATGGACACCCGGCGGTGAAACCTACATACTCATGGTCGTATTCTCCAAAAAGAGCATACCGTTCGATCTCGTTTCGCATTGCAAGTGCCTAGTCGAACATCGAGCTTTGCCCTGTTTGTGTCACGCTTTCGACGTTGATCCGAGCGACATGAGCATGGAGGGCAGACAAGAGGGCAAGATCCCTGAAGAGTCTCACTTTCACTCACATTGAACTCACTTCTTTTCTTCCACCATTGTTTGCCCATGGAGCAGTGATGGAGCTGCCTTGACCGCCGTGGCTGCTGATTGAACCACCGCCCCCGCCGGTGCCACCAGCGCCGCCACCTGCTCCAGCATTACCGCCGTCTTGTCGAGTCAAATCACTGTCATCGCCGTCGCCATCGGGAAAGCTGCCTGGTTGAGGGAAGTCGTCGCCTTCTCCTCCACCGCCAGCACCACCAGGGCCACTTTGACCACCTCGACTGCCGCTGGCACTGCCAGATCCACCACGGGCTCCCTTTGAAATTGCTTTCAAGACTTATAGAGGCACCTGCTCAGAGCCTCCTCGACCTCTACTGCCGGGTGTTCCGTGAAGCGAACCTCCTTGAACTCTTCCTCCGGCCGTGCCACCACTGCCTCCAGCTCCCTCTTTGAAGATTCCAAGGCCAACGTTGTCGCCTGAAGGTTAATAAAGAGTTTGAAAGTTGACGTCAGTGGACTGCTCCAGTGAAAGAACCAACCTCCTTGTGGAGAGTCTGAGCCGATTCGCCCAGGGAAGCGACTTCCACTGCCAGCGGCACCACCTCTGCCACCAGCGAGACCTTCAGAGTCGGCTCCGCCGAACCCGCCGAGGGCTCCCGAGCCGGATCCAGCTCCAAAGCCTCCTCCAGTTCCTCCACTTCCTCCATTTAGTCCGCTTGATCCGCTTCCTCCACCAGAGGAAGCGTAGTTGGCGACGCATTCGTTGTTCGTGTACTCTCCTTTGACGAAGACCTTGCCTTGGAAGGGCTTCTCAGTCTCCACTTCGAAGAGGATCGAATCTCGTTCACAGGAAATTCGAGGCGTTCCTGAAAAAAGAGACGCTTTGTTTGGTTCTGTAGATCTTGGAAGCTTGGGGATTGATAGGGAAGAGAAGAAGCGAGCCTGTGTGCTCTATGTAAGAGGCCAACTTGCTTTACCAGGACCATTTTCTTTCATTTGCATTCTTTGACTCACCGACAATGGCATTGTTGATAACGACGGCGTCGACCAGCGACAGCAACGCCACCTCCTAAAATCAGTCAGAATAGAGAGTGCGTTGAGTGAAATTGTAGTTTGATGCGTGGATCGTTTATGAAGAGACATCGTTCTCCTTTTCAAGCAAACTTTTTTTGCCAGGCAATGCTCTGGAAGGGGAGCGGGCTTGGTGTAGGCGCCCAAGAGAGCCCACGATGTGCAGCGGTGTCCGAGTGGTTAAGGAGATTGACTAGAAATCAATTGGGCTTCGCCCGCACAGGTTCGAATCCTGTCCGCTGCGAATATTTTTGCCCTTTTCCACTTCATCAATAACCTCTGCTTTGAACAAAATCTACTGTTTACAAAGTAGGAAAATGTTTTTTTTGCATATTGTTTTTTTGAGAAGCCAAAAAGATTCGCAGCGGACAGGACTCGAACCTGTGCGGGCGAAGCCCAATTGATTTCGAGTCAATCTCCTTAACCACTCGGACACCGCTGCCGTGTTGTCGTTCTCAAAAGTGATCCTTATTTGTTTTGCCACTACATGGATTTGTTCGATCGACCACAAAATTGGAGTTTCCCTTGCTGAGTGACAGGAAGAGGACAAGAAGGAGAGACGGGCGAAGAAGGAATTCCAGTCGAAAAAGAGTGAACACAACGAGGCGCATGAAGACTGTTGAAGGACTCGCAAATTACCCGTGCCGCCTTCTCCCTTCCCTCCTCGCTGGGGAGACTTCGGACTAGACTACCGGGGACTTCTTGCAAACTTCTCTTCCAACATCCACTCTAGTCCAGTGACCGTTTTGAGGAAAGCAATAAAAATCGCAGCAATCACCATTTCTTCTTTGCCATGTCCTTGCATGTTATTTCTTCTTTTCTTGAGTGCCGTTCCGAACAAATGGCCCTCATGATTTATGGGCCCTGTCCCAAAGAGAGGGACGAGAGCGCGGTCACTTCAATGTCGTCTTTCCCGAGAACAGCGAGGGAGGCGGCAGAGGCACACGGCCAATCAATTCCTCTAGCGGTCCTTCCGCCTTCTTCAGGTGCTCACGCCTATTGTGCGGAACAATCAGCCCTCGGCTCGCCGCCTGAAGGTCGCCGAGGGAATCCGCGGCCCCCTCGGCTCTCTCTCCTGAAAGGTCAGGACGGCGCCGCCCGTCTTATACGGATTTCACAATTCGTTGTGGCAATCTACGACGAAAGAGAGAAGGAGGACTGGCTGGTTCAAACTCCGTGTATGCGTCGATGTTTCCCAGTCGATCAAGTCCAAATGCCCATACGGACATTTGATCCCACGTTGTTGGTTGCTGGTCAAGGGGTCAGGGCAATTATTGCATACCTCTTCCCCCTCTCGGGGACGAGGAAGAGTTCATGAACTTTCAATGAGAACTCGATCTTTCGCCAAATGGCTAATAGTCAAACAGAAAAGTTTTTTCCTTTAGAAATGAAATCGAAAATGGGATCAAGCGGGGAGAGCGGCTCGGAAGTGTCAACTTGTACGATTTCGCGCACTCCGCCCTCGGGTCTGGTCGGGGAGGGTTTCCTTTCCGCCCTCTCTCTCCTTCTCTATGCCCCCTGAGGCGAGAGGTGTGAACGAGGGTCAACAAGGAGAGGAGGGAGAGGCACGGAAGTGTGCGAAGGCGAGAAGTAATATCCATGGCGAGGAGAGAGAGACAGATGACGGTGAAAGGAGGTGACCCCCCCCCCCCCCCTCCCCTCCTCCTTCGGAGTCGCGAACTCGCACGATGAACTCACAACTCACTCCAGGGAAAATACAGACAGAGAGGGAGAGACGCATATTTCAGGCAGTGGATCGAAAGAGAACGAGGAGAAACTGGTTGGGGGTTTGAGAAAACTCTGGGGAGACTTTGCTGAAGACTGCGAATTGATTTTCCTTGCATCAAAGAAGCATACTTATCAACCCAGTGATCAAAAGATTGTGCCTAGTTTTATATGTGAACTCACCACGAAGACGACGACTCGTTGCCACATGACCGGTAATAAAGTCTTCGAAGGTCTTTGAAGTCTATTGGAAGTGCAGCCAAGGCGAGAGAAATAATCAGCAACGCGCGTTAGAAGGACATTTTGTTCAGATATGAATGGTCGTATGGATGAGGGAGGATTGAGAAGGGAGACTGTCCAAGGAAGGGAGGGGGAGAGGGGCGGGGCGCCTGTCCCCTTCAAGTGTGTCCCGCGTGCCGTGTCATGTAAAGAGGAGCCCCCCCTTTGCCCCTTCTCTGCCCCGAGGGGCCGCACAGGTCAGCCCCCCCTCCTCTCCGGTCTTCTTCCTCACTCACGTTGCACATCGTCACTTCGTCTCGTTTCGTGGTGGATCTTCGTTTGTTTGAATGACCGACTAAATTGTGAACTCGAAGAGCAAACGACATAACAGAAAGACTTTGGACTCTAAAAGTCCTCTTCTCGGAGAAAATCTGAACCCGAAACCGTCCTCGAGGATCCACGAAGTCGTGCCTGTGACCGTCACAGTGTTTGCTGAATAGACAGGTGCACGAATGGGAGAAACACGTCCTCAAGTGAATTCTTAGAAAGTCAAGACATTCATTGTCGAGATGCACCCGACGCAAAATATGTTTTGGGACTGAGGCCCTTCTTTGGTCTTGACCTTCAAGCATGGCAGCATTGGGCACTTGCTGCCTTCTTGAGCGAAATAGAAATTATGGAGAGAAAATTTTCCAAGCCAGGAGTTACAAACATTGACTAAATTGATTTTGAAACATTTGAGCGTTTGCAATAATACGCATTTATCTAACAGCCGAAGCTTACAATATTATGCAGGAAGTGGGTGAAGCAGGCAGCAAGGAAATTATCTTTTTCTTTCTCAGGCAGTGTGCGCTTGATAGCGTTCGGCCGCCATCTGCTTATAACGCTATTGATTGTGATCGCTTGCACCTAACCAAATTGTGTTTTCGGATGAATCCCAACGAAGAAGAAGATGCGAAGAGTTTGGGCTTAATGGACTGCAAGTGTCGTCTCGGAAAGGGCTCCTTTGGAGTGGTATTTCTGTGCGAGTAAGTATTATTTTTTTTGTGATGTTTAAATTCGTGTATTATTTTAGAGGCCTAAAAGACAAGCAAAAATATGCTCTGAAGATAGTGTACCAGGAACAAAGACTTGAAAACATCGAACTTTGTAGAGAGAAAGAAATTCTGTCAGGAATAAAACACAAGAACATCGTTCGCTATTTCGATTCGTGTATTCGTGACGATCCAATGGTGGCATCTCACATGACACCACATCAACTCATTTTTATTCAAATGGAATACTGCGATGGAGGCTCTCTTCGAAAAGCCATGGACATTGGAGAGGTGCACGGACGACGTCTGGAAGATCTTGTGTGGGGCATTTTCCATGATGTTCTTGTCGGACTCAAATACTTAAATTCGCATGGAATAATTCGTCGCGACATTACGCCTGTAAGCATTTGAAACAATTTCCAAATTTAATTATTACGTCAATCTCTGCTATTATTGTATTGTACACTATTTCAGTCAAACACAGTTCTGACGCAATTCGGAAAAGCAAAAATCACGGATTTTGGAGTAGCTACACGAGCCAAGGCCAATTTGACGTACTACGGTGCTGGTACAAAGCTCTATAACGCCCCTGAAGCAGCAGCTTCGCATGATTACTCTACAAAAGCAGACATTTACGGGTATTTTTACTATTTTCTAGCGTGCAGTTTAACATCTAGCTTCGGTCTTGTATTTTACGAATTAGTCGTGGCACTCGACGAAAGAAACAAAGAGAATCGTGCCAAAATGTTGAATTATTTTGCTAACGATCGAAGGTCCATCGCTAGCCAGTTTGGCCGGAGTTTGAGAAAAATGTACGAAGCGCGAACGTACGTGAACAAAATGACACGAATAACGCCTGAGCTACGACCGTCAGCTAAAGAAATTCTCAAAGATTGGAACGGTTCACAATTTGAACTAAATGCTTCTTACTCTCCGATATTCAACAGCTTTGAAAAATTTCAAGCACTTTATCTTGAAGAAAATCCCGAACTAATTGAGTTCATTCGTCTTGACAAGTCACAATTCGACCAGCTCTGGACGATCCTAGATCGTTCAGAGGAAACTGGAAGACAATGGAGGACCGCGTTCGACCTTTGCGTTTTCTTACGCTTTGCCGGATTTTCCCTCACTCTGAAAAATTTGAAAAAAAAGTTCAATGGTGACGTCGATCTATTGGCGAGTTCAATCGCGTCCATATCAAGAGCTCTCGTGTGTCTTCGCAAGTCATTTATTCCAGATATTTATGAACAACGATGGAAAGAAGCTGCTACTGGATTCAGAGCCCGATGGAATTACCCCCGTGCTGTTGTCGCCCTAAGCGCGAGGACGATGGTTTTTAGAGATGCGGAGACCAAAGAGCTATACGCAATATTTTTGATGGTCGTCGTGGACGCCAACGGTCAAATTCTTGACTTCGAAGCTGAGGTGGACCGAAACAACGAGCATCGGGAACTGATTAAGCGCTGTTTCTCGAGAAAACTGATGCCACGTCTTAAAGACGCGTCACAATTTAAATTTCCATTTAAAGCGCCTATTTACGGCGGCGGAATCGACTCTCACGCTTACACAGTTCTCGTCGACGGGCTCTTTCCTCTAACCGAGTCTACAATGCGCGTGATGCCGAACTTAGAGAACAATGCAGATTACTTTAACTGCCGATTTAAAAGGTATTTCTCGTGTCAACGGCGTATTTTTTCAATGGCGTATTTTTTCGTACTCGTATAAGAATTTCAGGGCTTGGCAAATTTCGGAAAGATTTTTCGACTCACAGTTTCGAGTGTTCCCGAATCGTGCATTTTCATCGTTGGAGTTGAAGACAATGGATGCACAGAGTATTATAGAGGCGTTGATGGTGTGTCTTAATCAATGTCATGCGTCATACGGTATGCACAATTGCAGGTTCTTTGGGCATTTGTGGACAAAACTGCAACCCCGAAGCGACGTGAGACATGGTTTCCAAAGCAGCCACACTTTAACGGCATGGCGATGATAAATACAGATCTGCAAGGCGAAGCAGAGGCTTCAGCCCTAGAGGCCCGGGATCGTCTCGCCAATTGTTTTGCCGAAGCAGCTGATAATATTGATGGATGTGAAAATTTTTCTGCAATTGTGTGCTGTTGTTCATTTTGTGGAGTTTTTGGATGACGTTTGTACTTTTAAGCGTTTATACAAACTTAAACTAACGTGCATAAAAGTTGACTGTCTAGTATAAAAATTTTAAGAAAGTTTTTGTAGTTTTTCCATCAACAGCTTGCATTCAGGCTCTGAAACGAGAAAATTGCAACTAAAGAATTTGTCTTGCTTCTTTGATCTAACGTTTATACACCAAGCATCAATGCACGACATTTATCTGCTTTTATACACCTGAGAAGTATGAGAAAGCTCTATTTGGTTAGGGCTTTGCGTTCTTGCTCACCCACTCGCGAATTGAACGGTCATAGGCTGCACGATCAGTGTCGTAGAGAGTTGCCAGTGTTGAGTTGGTCGGGCTGCGTGGATTCGGCTCAGCGAAGAGAGCCATGATTTTGAGAAGCACTTAAAATTTGTTTTATTGTTAACCAATTTTGATACCCTGGGATATAGTTATAGTCGAAGTCCATTCATCGCCGAAAACACTAAGGCAAATGCGTCCCGAGGAGTAGACGTTCATGTGATGCACACCACTCGTGAATCGCACCTAAATGGCGATATTGAATTTCTTTCTACAGCAAAACAATAACGCACTTCAGGTGGTAGACGCGGATAGTTTTCGTGGAATTTGATTTCCAGGTAAAAGACGCCGCCTTCGTATGGCGTGTCGCGCGTCCCGATCAAGGTAGCCTTCCATGTTAGAAGGTCGAAGCCAACCACTGCCACGCTGCATTGTGGTAACGGTTTCTTCTGGAGCTCCTTAAATTCCTGCAAAAAGTACAAATAACAACTTTAACGACGAACTAAGAAGTTAGCAAGAAGCTTACCCGCTGAATGCGCTCAAAGTTGGCCATAGAGAATAAAGAAGTGGTTGTTTTGGCGTTTGTATCTCGTCGGCGACGCGCTTTCGCAAGGGGAATTGTGTAAGACGCGTGAATGATCGAGCAAACTACAACGTGGCTTTATGGGGCAGCGCATGTTAGGAAATCGTGTGTTGCGAAAGAGATTGACGAAATATCACGATATTCTCTCTCGAGAAAATTTTTTGCAACGTTAACACAAGCAAAACATTTTGTTTCGATTTGTTTATTCCGAACAAATGAAACAGTTTCAGACACCAGGCCTGGCATTCTGTTTCACCCACTCGCGAACCGAACGATCATAGGCAGCGCGATCTGCATCGTAGAGATTGGCCAGTTGAGAATTCGTCGGACTGCGCGGGTTTGGATCGGCGAAGAGAGCCATAATCATCAGAAGCACTAAACAACGTTCGCTGGGGTATAAATGAAACCTTTCGAAATCGACAAAACGGGACTCCATTCCGAGCCAAAGACACCGAGACAGATGCTTCCATCAGCCCACACGTTCATATGATGAACTGGCTTGGTGAATTTTACCTGTAAGAAAATGTAAAGTTTAACACCAACAAAACTGACTTGAGGCGGCCGAAAAGGATAATCAGTGGGAAAGGTGATGTCAAGGAAGTAGATGCCGCCCTCATACGGAGTGTCGCGTGGGCCAAGAATAGTCGCCTTCCAGTTGAGAATGTCATCACCGGCTGGTGCCACACTGCACTGAGGGACTGGACTGTTTTGCAACTCGGTGAATTCCTAAACAGAATAAAAGAACTCTTCACACTCACCTGCTGTATCCGTTTGAAGTTGGACATGGTGAAGTGCAGACGAAGACGAAGGCGACCCTTCGCCGAATAGGGTACCCCTTTATCAGAGAGTCACGAATTGAAGAAGGCGGAATTTAGTGAGGCACCCGATTAGAAACGATTGATTAAAAATCTATTTGTGCTCGGAACGAAACCAATTTTGTCATTTATTTGGTGAGGACGACCTTGTGAGCACAGAAAGCCTCCCTTGTTATAAACGCGCGTGAATATTAATTATCGGGAAACTTTGAAATGACCTCTCCCAAGTGTTATAGTCGCCGCCGACTCTGAAGAGCGGCTCAATTCTCGACCCCGTACAAGTCGAGGACGCGAGCTTATGTACATTATCTCCCAACCCTATTCTCCTAGTCTCAAAAGTCTCCGCAAACGAACCTAATAAGGCTCGTGTGCCTGAATGTATTATGTTCTGAACATGTTGTGCTTTCGACTTAAAGATATTGCACAAAAGCCATATTTTATTTAAAAAATCGAGCTGTAAATAAAGTAAGAATGCAAGTCACATCTTGGTTAAGCTGCTTCGCGGTTGTCTTAGAACTTCATCCGCTTGCTGCACAAAAACGTCGTTAAGCCGATTGCGTGCATTGAGAGCGGTAGCGAAGGCTTGCGCTTTGACGTCCGGATGCATATTGATGCACGCTTCGTCGACGGAGTCGGGGGGAAACCAAGCTTCACGCCGGCTTTCGCTTGCAGTCTTGTGCACAAACGACCATAAGATCTGAAATAATTAATGTATTGCTAGTGTTAGATTTAAACTTGCCATGACCGCTTCAACTACACTCATTGCCACACTCGTCTTCAGCTCCAGCGATGAGTGGAAATGAATTGGAAACACATTGAAGAGCGAGAGAAAGAAGCGTTCGGAAATTTGCCATGCTCTGAAAAAATCTTTCTCTTTCTGTTTGAAAATAAGAATTGAAACCATAGAAAAAATAAATAAATCCATACCTGACAAATCGTGTATTGAAGGTCCATGAATTGCGTTCTTCCCAAGGCAAACCTCGCATCGTAAAGTTGATGAGCGGATACTGTCGGTCGACGAGCACAGTGTAGGCATGCTTGTCAAAGCCATAGCCAGGAATAGGCACATCGCCAGGAAATTTTTCTTGAGAGGCTCTTTCCAGGCGTGGCAGCAATCTTCTCTTCGCCACCTCATGTCGCTCATTTTTCTCATCCAGCTCGGCTTCAAAATCAAGAATCTGACCGAAAGCGTCGACGACAACCATTAGAAAGATGACGGATCGTGCTTCGGTTATAGGCTCGCGCACAATCACGCTTCTTGCATTGAGGGCGCCTACGGCACGCGGATAGTTCCAGCGCTGGTTGAAACCATCCGCAGCCTCAGCCCAACGCTGCTTACTCGGAGTTGGAATAAATGTAGTCCGTAATGATGCAAGCGCCTTCGACGTCGTCGACAATGCATCCATCAGAAAATCGGCTTCGTATCCAAACTCCTTCTTCAGTGCTTCCATTGACAGTGAAAATCCAACAAAGCGCAAGAAGATGCAAAGATTTAGCGCGGTGTCCATACTCTTTTTTGGATCTAGCAGTTCCCAGAGAGTTTTGAACTGCGCTTTTTCAAGGCGAATAAAGTCGACGAGGTCGGGACTATCTTCCATGTATAGCTTCTCGAATTTTTCGAAGCTGCTTGATGAGGGAGCGCTCTCTTTCAAAGTCGTCTGTCCAAGGTGACGATTTGGTGTGACGATCACATCGGGGACGCTATTATTGTTGCTTCCTTTTTCATCGCCATTTTCGTAACTGGCTCTCAATTTGGCGACAGTTCCGGTGTTTGGAGCGTTCTCCGAATTTGTGGTGTCCATTGCTTCCACAGTGCTGGTTCCGTTGCTGTATCCTTTAGAGAAGTACTCAGCTCTCTTCATGTCGTGGACTTTCGGTTGCGTCGAGTCGTATGTTTGAGTGCCGCCGGAAGTTGGGCTCCTGCAATAGTCACATGATATGAACTTCTTTTGGTGTTTGCCTGAAACTACCGTGCTGTCCTTCGACCTAGCCAGGCTTGAAAGAGGCGTGAAAAAGGTGTTTCGAAGAAACAATGCATGAGGCACCACAAGAAAATTGCTGTGCACAGTCTACCATTTTCCCATTTTTCGTAAACAGCGCATTTACCGAATATCCTGAAAGCGCTCCGACGTGCTTGACTGCGAAACGAGAGTCGACTGTGAGAGTCTAGGTTGCTGCTTGACGACTCCCAGGATTGCCTAGAAATCATTTGCCGTTCGAGTTGCCAATACCGGCTTTTTGTTCCAATAGCTCTCCATGAATGCTCGTTTTGCGTAGACGAGAAGATAGATGCTCGCATCGGAGGTTGCGACGCGACTCGGTGTGGTAGAGGAAACGATCGAGTCATTGAATCGTCGCCACTGACTGTCGAGTGGATTGCGAACCGTCGCCGTGTAATGACCACCGTGGACAGTTGAACCTAAAAGTATTGTTGTGCCATTGTCCAGCTCGGTTTTTTTTGAAATATTTTTTTGTTAAAAATCGGATAAAAAGAAGAAAGACCTGTGTGATGCACTATTCCGATAAGGTCATAAATGCGCTGATCGGCATACACCGGCGATCGCTCCATATATGGACCAAGATCCAGCCCTTCCAATGGAAAATCGATTACGGCTTCGTTTTTCGGATTCTGAAACCGTTTTTGAGCCAGTAAATTTCCAAACATCTCCATGAAATCGCTTGAAGTGGACGATTAAAATATTGGGTGTCACCGCGAGTCGTGCCGATTTCATCAAAGTTCGTTGTCGACACCGTTTGTTGTCACACTCTGCGCCACGAATATCTTCTGGTTTCATCATGTGTTCCTAGAAGATGTTTTCATCTGTGTTTCCTCAAATCAACCTCTAAACATCCAGCTAGGGTCGGAGCAAAGAAACGCTTGTTCATTGTGAGCTTCTGTAGACTGAAGTCTTGCACTATTCCAGCATGCTTCTCCACCAAGAGAGCACAAAGGTTGTCTGTGCGACTATGCCGTTCCGGATCTAAATATTTTCTTTGTTATGGATGAGGATGATCTCACCTTGCGAGATCTTTACGAATGTCACGTGACAGAGTAAGAATGCTCGTGTTCCATGCTTCTTTCCGTTTTCGATGATAACGTCTCTCAGCTGTGCCAGCGACTCAGTACTTGGCATTTCTTGACATTCGATTCCTCTCTGTTCAAAAAGTTGTGCAAATAGAAAATAATGTACCTTAGCGTATTCGAAGTATGAATCGACAGCCTCGAAGTTCCGAATATCAATGTTGGTGACGCGGCTCAATTCGGTGTAGAACATTTCCAGAAGCTGATTCGACGTGGTTTGGAAGGCAGAGATAATAACCACCATTGGGTCGCAAAGTCTGCAGATATTTTGATTGTGTTAGTTTTAAGGGGGGGAAGCGAACAGGCAATCGTCGTGAGTCTTGGCATAGATGACAACGGGAATGATTCCTTGATTGCTTCCACCAGTGTCATCAATCGTTGGTAGTTTCACGGCGTAGAACTGCCGAAACCTCCGATAATCTCCGTTGAGTGCGTGTTCGAGTCGTGGATGAGATGCACTTTCGCGTAAGAGCACAACTCCCTAAATCGAAAGCTTCATAAACACTTAAGTTTTTAAAAAAGAAACCTAAACTCCTAGCAATTGCAGCATTTGCACACGTTTTCCTTACATTTATATGACGTCCTTCATTGCTTTCAATCGTTTTCATCATTTGCGTCCGCACTTCCTCTGTGCTCGCATTGTGGAAGCCGAATTGGATTGTCAATTGACCGTTCCAGAAGTTGACTGTGGAGATGTTCTGCGTTCTAAACTTGTCGGTCAATGAGAACATCAAAAAATTTCACGTTTCTGGAAGCCGCAAAGTGAGTGTGAGGAAGGGCGACCGATTTCTCACTGTCGTCTTACAAGATTCACAATGAAGCGATTCGAGGTACTCGCCCTAAAGGAGATTAGTAATCACAATTCCTGTCATACCAAGAACATTTTGTCAACTGACGAACTTTCATCACGAGTGCGATACGAAGTCGATCCATTCTCTTCTTTGAGAATGTTCATTAGCCAATAGAGAAATTCATGCGTATCCTGCAAAAGTTCATTTTTTTCGTAAAAAGCGCACTTGTGGTGAGTGCCCGGTGTATTGCGATGCTAGTCTAGAAGTCGTTGAACAGAAGTCGCTTGTGATACTTCGGCTTGAATACGAAGAGCTGTAAGAGCTGTAGTAGCTCGAACTATAGCCGCTTGTGAAGTAATCGTCGTCCGATGCCTCCCATAGAGCCAAAAAGACCTTCCGAAGAGCGGCTGTCAAGATGCCCTA
>JAQIXL010001253.1:0-19446 GCA_034700245.1 Poikilolaimus oxycercus
CGACCAGTGGAGTAGGTAGTTGCCACCCAAACAACGGCCACCCAAATTGGGTGCCACCCAAATGTCATACACCCGATGTAATGTAGCTGCGCTACATTGCTCCTAAAGTCGCTTGTTCCTGTACTTATTTTAGCGCGTGTGCGGCGCGCGCGCCGTTTCTTTGTATTTCGTGCGTCTTTGTCTTTTAGGCCAGTCTCGGGATTGGGGCTCGTGAGAGGAGGTTGTGTTGTGGCTTGTGAGATTTTGTGTGTGGTTTCGTCTTTCTTTTGAAGTAAAGCTCTTTTTCTCTTGACGGAGAGTTGGAGCATTGTTGGGATTGAGAATTGGAGAAGAAAGAAAGGGAAAACGGGTCCTTTCTCGCGCGGGAATTGTCCATTTGATAGCGAAGCCACGTCTTTTGACGTTACAATATGACTCTTTGCTGGTACGACAATACCGTTCTCAGAAGGACAGGCTTCCACTAGAACAACTTTGTCAAGATGCTGCAACGCCTCTCGTGGGGCTCGTCTGTCTTCTGCAAGCGTCCATTGTGTAGACTCTTGGTGATGCTTCATCCTGTTTCGATGCTCTTCATGATTCCTCGCAAACGCCGAGCTGCCGAAATTTCTCAAGTCGTTCGCCAAAACATTTCTAGAAATGTTTCTCTGCCGGGCTTCGTCATCGCCTCCTCCTCTCGCCCAAGACATAATAAATACGTGAAGGTGAAGTTTGTTCCTCAGATTCCTTCCCGCAATGAAGCCTCTCGCCCTCCTCATCCTGCTGCTCTGCCTGACGGCTTGCGCCCTAGCCGAGAAGCGCAAGGCAAGTCTTCCTTCTTACTTCATTCATCAATTTAGGTGGACGATGGTCAGGTCGCCGAGGTGCTCGCCTCCTACTCCGAGTTCATTGCTGACGATCATTCCTCCGTCGACTACTTTCGCTCGCTGGTCCACCTATAAATTCCATCGAAGGCACACATTTCAGTTGGAGAAGGACGTCAACGAGCTGGACAGCTATCTCTTCGGCGACGAGAAACCCGCGATTGCCAAATGGGCACTAAGCCTTTTCTTCACGGGCACGAATCGTAGTGAAGTGGAGGAGATCAGCAAGCGCATCAACGTCGATGTAGGCGACACCGAGAAGCACTTAACGGTGTTTTCAGGAAAACGACCTCAAGCGCCAGCTCGTGTCCATTATTCGCAGCAGCGCCTTCATCGCCCATGCACGCCTACGCATACGAAATGCTCTTGATGCGGAACCGAACAGGCCGAACAGAGCTCTGAAGCATCTCGGCAACCTTGGTCGAGGTTGATCTTAAAAGACGGCCGTACCATATTGCAGTTTTGTACGAGGAGCTGAAAGACTTCTTTGCGCCCTTCTCGCCGCTGTCCCGTGACTCGACGTCGCGACTGACGCTCTACCAGACAACTACGCCCATAACCCACTATCCCGTGCAGGCGATCCGCACCTGGATAACGCGCGAACCGGAGCGTCTCGTCCTTCAGCAAGCTCTGATCGTAAGCCATTTAACCTCTGAATTCTACTACAAAAGGGAAGAAAAAAATCTGACTATGCAACAATCTGTGAGGTCGAAACTAGGCTACATCGAAGCTGTTTTAGGACACGCCCGTTTACAACGAAACGGTAAGGCGATTCCTGCACTACATCATCGCGGACCTCATCACAACAGGGGTCGAGAAGGAGGCCATATCTAGTCTTCTGCAGGTCGTACGTTCTACATCTTTTGGCTTCGTTATAGTTCAACGCTTTCAGGCCTTGGCTAGAGTTAGCTTTAAGGATTCGGTACGAAACTCGCAGCTCTACAAGGAGGTTCGCTGGCACTTTGAACTCAATGTAGTTGTTAAGCTCATTCAAAGACTTGTGGTGGAGAAGGTGGACGGGACTTTCGGGACACACTACACCCTCGAAAGCTATGCGAACGCCATCGGCCAGGCCGTCCGATACGAGACCGTGCAGGGTGAGCACGAAACAATGTAAAACGTCCATAGAACTCTATGACCGCGTGCGTGAGGATTACTACATCGCACAGTTCGCAACTTTGAAGCGTGATCCACGCTATTCGCTGCTCCACGTGTACGGGCCGAACACCGACTGTGGCGGCTTGTCAACGTCGGAGACCGACAGTCTCTTCATTGGCCACTGATCGCCTGTCCGTCTTCTTTTATACGGATAAACTTCTTCGCAACGATGTTTACAACCCTAGAAGGCTGAGAATATAGGAGAAAGTCAAAAGCTTTTGTTGTTGCTGCTGAGGGCGGACAATTCTTATTCTCGTGAGAGTAGAGATACTGCCCGGCTCCTCCAGGGCCAGGTGAACTGGGGCCGTCCACGAAGGCCAGTCCTGCGAGGCGCACAGGACGATTTCCTTTTTAACGATTCCTTCGCGATGACTGTGACTGTGCCGAATTATACTGAAGATCCCAATGCTTCGTTGCCGGACGAATTCATTTACGACAACACATTCACAGGTCAATGCATGAACGATTTGCGGCAGGGCTTCGATTCGGTGGTTACTCATCGACTTCTCGGTGATGTATTTCTGCAAGACGCCGGAATTTGGAGTGCACTCGTGAAGGAACTCGGCTCTCAGCATAGTAAATCCTTGCTTCACAAACTCCGCTTCACTGGCGGATCTCGATACGGCGAACTTGTTCAACTTCTCAACGACATGGCGACGCTCCATGTAAGCTCTTCAAAACTAAACAAAGCCCTTCTTTAGGTTTGCATTCCAATCCGCAAGGCTACCGCTGGCCTTCTACTGTTAAAGGTGGAGCATCTTGGCTACGACAGCTCCATGACGCATTTCATAATTCTAAAGCTCCCGGCATATGACATCGCTCATCCCAATGCAACCAAATTGGCAAATCTTTTGACGATCCCAAACAACGGTCTTCTTGAATGCGCATAATTACAATTTAGACCGCCGTCTTTCTTGCCTTGAAGGCGTCTCGAAGTTCAGCGTGTCGCTTGAGACCAGTGGATTTGCACTGAGCACTCAATGCGCTTGTAAGACTGAAGTGTTCGATGTATCTGTGCCCGTCAAAACGGCAACGGGCGAATGTCCTCTGGAGAGTGTGAATGACACCCAAAGGGCAAATCTTTCCTTCAAACTATGAGTTCTTAGCAGTTTGTGCATTTGCGTGCGACGTCCACAAGGTATATCATAACAACAACAGCGCCTTTTTCCGCAGATTAGGCCTCGACAATTGGTATTGAGAAATCTTCGTTGTGAATTCATCGATCATCCAGTTGTCATGCTCTCCCTTCTGGCTGGAGAGGTTTTACATTCGCGTTTTTTTCATTCCTATTCATCATTCAGGTACATAGCTCATGTCGGCGGAAAACCTTTTGTTTCCCACGCATCCAGTTTCGTCTTGTCTTCTTATAGTTCTCTGCTTCCATTTGTACCTTTTTTCTACCTTTGAGGCGTCTGTATAATGGTGCGCAGCTTGAAATACACTTCATGATTCACATTCTGTACGCCTTGACCTTAAAAATAAGAAGCAAAAATCTGGTGGGCAAAAGGAATTGAACCACGGGTTGAAATTTGCTGCTTCGCGCTTTGCACCAATCGGTCACAGCACTGAAGGGTGGAAGCCAAGTTGTCCAAGGGGGAGAGAAGAAAGTTTCGTCGACCGCTCACGGTGCGCGCACGGACAAACGGCCTTCTTCCATGCGTCACGAGCCGCCGAGTTCGTGCTGATAACGCTTTATTTTGCACCTCTGTCTCCTCTCGTACGTTTTCTCCTTCAGCCGTCGCGCTTAGAGCGTGTCGCAATTGCCAGTCGTTTCTGGAAAGGTTCTCATGACGGTGGTGGACCTTGTTCGCGTGGCAATACAACGTTTCAAGTATAAAATTCTCTTCGATTGCAATGACATAAGTGTTATTCGCGCGTCATCAATCGATATTATTGTAGTGTCTGGACTTGCTATCCTTTGATGGGTGGTGCTTGACGACCTCGACGTTTTCTCAAAACTGGACTCATTGCGTGGAGTAAATTCTAAAGCGTAGATCAACTTTCGTGGGCGTGCTTTGCTGTTTTCTGTCGTACTTACTAGCAAAGATTCTGATCTTTATAGCATTTATAGATTGGTTCAAGAAGCGCATTGCAGGTTTGCATCAAAGCGTGCATTTCATTCTTTTTAACTAAATTAATTGGCTGAAGAGAGCCTACAATGGAAACTTCCAATCTCTTCTCAGGCAAGTTGAATTTCGCAGAACTAATTTGAAAAACATTCTTAAGATTCGCAGCCGCTTTCTTTATTCGGTCGTGTAACGAGCGATTTCGAATTGCTAAATACCCTCGGAACCGGTCGCTTCGGCAATGTCTTTTTATGTCGGTTGGTTGGAGTTGATTTTGTCAAATTTCTATGTTAAAGGAAGCGTCATGGAGAGCTGTTGAGTGCTTTGAAATGCATTGTCTTGCAAAACGGCTGTGATGTAAGACTTGACGAAATGAAAACCATCTGCTCTCTTATTCACCAAAACATTGTCACAGTTCGTCATGCTTGGATAGAAGAAGTACGAAAGAATTTCTGGTTCATAAACACTAGTTTTTCAGCTATTTCCGTTTCATTATCTTATGACTGAAATGGAGGTTTGTGATCAGGGCTCGTTGCGGGATGCAGTGGATTCACGCAAGTTTGCCTCTCAGCCCGAGAGATTAAAAAGCGTTGTCATGGACTGCCAAATGGGACTCGAATATTTGCACAGCTGCAAATTTGTTCATGGAAACATTCATCCAGTTTCGTTGTATACGTCCGTTCTGGAATAGCAATATTACCAGGGAAACGTCTTACTGACATCAGACAATGTGGCCAAGATTACCGATATTAGACCGAGCTGGGTCGTAGCAAGGACATTGACAGTCTATTCAGCACCGGAGCTTTTCGAAGATCTTGGGCCAACCGCCAAAGCCGATATATTTAGGTATTTACTTAAGTTCTTTATGCTGACTGCAATAGTGATGTCTGTGTGGCTTTCTTGAGCGGTTAGCGAAATTTACTATGGCTCTTTTTAAAACTCACAAAGCATGTTATTTACCATTAGTTATTGAATACCAATATTACACTCAAACGACGAGTTTTGCAGCCTTGGAATGGCGTTGTTTGAGGCGCTTGTTTCAACATCAAATCCACCTGTTGATCTTCGGCAAATGACGCTAGATTTTCGCTCGGTATGTTGCGCATTAATTCAAAACCGGGATTCAGACTATTCTAAAAGAGGAACTCTTCTGCTGGCCTCAGGATTCATCGTTTTCTATTGATGTGCCAATGAGCACAAATGAGACGACGAAATTGATGAAAATAGTGCAGTCGATGACACAGAGGAGACCGGATAAGCGGATCGCGCCAACCGCTAACAGTTTTATTGCGCCAGCTTTGGTTTCGTCGGCGCGGAAAGCTGAACCTGCTATCGTCAAAAAGCCGCTACTTCAGTCAAGTCATTCGCATTCGATGGACATGATGAAAGAGGAGTTAGTATTGTTCTTCAAAACATTTAAGACCCTAGATGGTACGTAGGACGAATGGGTCAAGACGAGGCGATCAAATTTCTTGAGCCTCATGGCCCATCGGACAGCTTTATAGTTCGACACTCCCATGGAAAGTACATTATATCTCGTGTAACGAAGAATGCGGGAGTCAAACACCACCTTATAAGTTTGTGATCGAATCTTCCGACATCGAACGTCTAGAAACTAACGATGCCGGAAAAGTTGAACTTCAATATGATGATTCTTCATCGACGCTTACATTCGGCTCTATTGAGGCATTGGTGGCCTATTTTAAGCGTGAGTCAAATAATGTGCTGGTATAACTACTCTTTTATTAGTTCTTGGAAAAATCGGCGAGCCAGCAAATTGTAAAACATTTTGTTATTCAATAGCAAAATAAATTCAGGCGCTGGTGATTGGAAGTACAATCGAATCCTAACGCGAAAGTATCGTGTCATCAAGCGTCTCGGAGAGGGTGCATTTGGCACGCTCTTGCACTGCCGGTGAAAGAATGATATTTTTGCAAATTCTGATTTATTTAAAGAGATCGCGTGGATCATCAAGATTATGCTGTAAAGTGTATTCCGTATGAAGAAGGAGAACAGTTGAACATCGAGCAAGAAATTAGCATTTGCATTTTGCGGAATCACCCAAATCTCAGCCGCGTTATCTCTTACGAAAACGTTAGAGGAGCAGTTGAGAATTTTTCGGTGAATTGATGCAAATCCAATTCAGGATGGTCGCCATCACATGCTTTTCATACAAATGGAACATTGTGACGGAGGCTCTTTACGCGAACATATTGAGGAGTTTACTTTTCGCAGAAATAGTGAGCACATTTGGAGCATCTTTAACGATTTACTATGCGGAGTGAAATATTTAGAGGAAAATAACTACGCTCATCGCGATATTAAACCGGTATTTACCATTTGTTTCCTAAAATCTTGTCTAGGAGAATATTGTCTTTGTCGCGGACACATTTAAGCCAAAAATCACTGATTTTGGGTTTCTGGAAAAACTTCGGGACGAGAAGGACCGGCACGCACCAGGAATTGGAACACGGAACTATATGGCACATGACGTGTCGAAAGAAAAACACACCGTCGCTGACATTTTCAGGTTAGAACTATGAGAAAAATGACTGATGTCTTCGATGTTCAGTCTTGGGATAACGTTCTTTGAAGTTCTTTATTCACTTTGTGCTGAGAATGTAAGTGAACTTGACCATCAGGTGAAGGCTTTCAAGGAGGTAACCATTCGGTTTGACGTTCAGTATAGTTTTGTAGATTGCCTCAAACTATAACAAGCAAATTCCGTTCAATAGACTGCCTCGGTTGCCAGGAAAACTTACTTCTTGCTTACTGGATACCGAGGCAACCATGGTCAACAGTTTGATCACTTCAATGGTTGCTCCTTCAAAAGCATGCCTAAATGCAGAAGCGCTTTATGGCACTTACTTTCTGAAACGTACAAAAGGTAAACGAAAAGCAGAGCTTTAATCGCTTAGAAGATTTCAATGCAAGTACCGATGTGAAGTCCCCGTGTGGCAGAGAGTCGGTAGTTACTGGAAAGTTTCCTTTAGATTTGCGACGGTAACAAACTGATAAACAAGAAGACGTCTGTGAGCTTTCGGATGTCTTAAAATTTATTTGATAAAGGTGTTGTTTTTCCTCGCAATCGAAACATGGCCAAATTGTCCACGATTTCTTGTCCAGCACAGCGAAGAAGAAAAGAGGAACTTAGTTGTTGTTGGTTCGATATCGAGCCGAATGTGACGGACTTGCCAAAGCTGTGTAGTTATTGCCAAGATTGGGTTGTCGTCGAGAAGCAGGAGAGGGAGCGGTAAAAAGCTGACAAGGCTGAAGCTGACAAGGCTGACCGACTGACTGAAGGGTTCCACTCTCGCCAATGCATCTTGCCTCAACGATGTTTCAAACATTTCTCGCATTGTCTCACACTTGTGCTTACGCTGAGGTTCACCAAAGAGCCATGCATTCATATTTATTAGTAGAAAGGGTTAAGAGGCGTTGCTCGCGCGAAACCAGACTTTCCTTCGGAAGGTCGGACATTCGATTTTCAACTTTTCGAGCTGACAAGTAAGAGGTCTAGGAGGTCTTGTGAGTAAGAGGTCTAGGGCAACTTGTTACATTTATCACAAAGTTATAAATTTTTGAAGTTTTTCTTACCCTTTCAGAACACCCGTTATTCGAATCAATCGATGGATGAGGCGTAAAACGGTTGCTTGGTCAGGAGGACGCGCTCTTATCGGGTCACATGAGTAGTCGTGAGCGTGAGTGTCCGTTGTCCGTGTGTGTCTTGTTAATCGATTTACTAACGAAGCGTGTCTAAAAAACGATTGATTTTAGTTCCACAACAATAATCAGGAGCACTCTTTGGCTGTTGCCGCTCATTGTGTTCGCTGTTTCAGTGATGAATGCTGACGAAACAACGCCTGGAGGTTAGATCAAGTTGACTGTTAGCAGCTTTCTCTAGAAACATCACACTTTTTTACCTCTCTAAGGCTGTACAAAAAACTTAATCAAAAGTTCATGCCGATCGAAATTCTGGGTCGAGGAGCTTATGGCACTGTCGTGTGCTGCTCGTGAGTTTCAGCCTGGCCTCAGCCCTACTTTTTGCGCTTTTGTTAAAACATGTTCATTTAGATGTCTAGTGACTCGTGAACAGTGCGCTTTGAAGATATGCCCTACTGACACTGCCGTAATTGAAAGAGAAGTTTGGAAACATCTGCAAAACCCTCATATAGTGCAATATCGTGAAACTTGGTCTGAACAAGTTGGTTTTTGGCAGTTCGTAAAAGTGGAAGTATTCTATAGGGCAGCTTTTTTATCGTAATGGAACGCTGTGAGAGATCGTTTCACGATGCGATTCAAAACTTCGACTTGGATCGTCAAGATGTTCAGCTGATTACCCATCATGTTTTACTTGGCCTAGAGCACCTTCATACCAAAGACTTTATTCATCGTGATATTAAACCGGTAGTAAACATTTATAACCTTAATTTTTGTGATTGAGTTGAATATTTTGCTGAAATTTTTAAACGGTGTGCTGGCGGCAATAATTGCCGACCTTGATACGGTGATCCACATGCAATGGCATGCTGACCATCTCACTTCTTTAACACTTGGCGTTGGCACATTATTTTACATGGCTCCTGAAATGTCGCATTTAGACTACAACGAGAAAGTGGATATCTATAGGTTAGTCCATGACGATCATAAACGCATTCTGTCAGCTTTGGAATCGCGCTTTTTGAAGCACATCTTTCGATTCAACTAAAGCCTTCAGTTGACGAGATGCTAGAAGCTAGAGCTACTTTAACCAGGGAAACGCAAACTTTCAAACAGGTCTGAATTAAAACCAATGTTTGATGGCATCGTTTATTCGAAGGCAACACTTTGTCTTTCTGGATCGCCAAGCATTCCCGAGCATTTTAGCCGCGGGCTTGCGAGCAATTTCCACGAGCAAAATAAGAGTCTCTTAATTCAAATGACACAACATAATCCGCAAGAACGGGCCAGTGCACAGCGGCTCCTGGGAGACTTTTGTAAGACAGCCGATTGGTATGCATTGAATTAGATACAATTGATGGATTAATATCACTTGCATAATATTGCACTGGTGTATATTGTACAATTCGATAGCAATAAAAATTGAACAATGTGCTGACTTTCTTTTCCGAAGATGCTGTTAGTCTCCTTATTGCGTAACAAACTGCCGCTGCTTTTCGCACTACTGGCAACTAGTTCTGGGAGCACCATTGGCGCCACGCAGCTTGCAGTTCCAATTGAACTTGCATGCACTCGAAACAAGACTCTTTTTCGGCTGGCTCCTTTAATCATCGCGTGCTTGATATGTGCAAATTTCCCGCAATCAACATTGGGTCCTGCAAATCGCGAACTCTTATCCTCCAACATGATCAGCCGTGCACCAACCTTACTTTTCAATTCGCCAAATTTCTTGCAGCTTTTGCTCCAGGTCGATAGTCCCATGTCTCTTCCTTTTTCTCATGTCTCGTCGAAGTGCGGGCAATTAACCCCAGGTGCTTCGATCAAAAGACTCAACAGGTGCTGTCTCTTCATGTGAAATGTCAAACTTTTTATTCCACTCGGCTAGCGAAGGACACTTTCACCATACTTCTGAGCAAAACAAAGAATGCTTTCTTCACAAATAATAAATAAAAAAAACCTAATTCGGCCAAATAATGCGTAAACAACTAAAGATTTCCAGTTATGGTCGTTGGTCCACTGGCATTGCGTTGAATATCCGAAACAGACTTTGCTCGAAATCGATATTTCTTTCCGACAAAGAAGGACTTGAGCACTCGACCCGCATCGGTAATGGCGCTACGGTACGGTTTGACAAGGACCAGCGAGGCTAGGGCAAAGCTGCCCGGCACCAGTGACATAGGAAGAGTTATAAACCACGAAGCATATGAATAAATACTATTCTCGCCTACCAGAGTCGCAATACAAAGAGCAAGAAATATTGGCAAGACCATAAGACCGAAAGAGATGGATGCATTCACAATCAAAACTCTCAAGAAAGCCGTATGAGACGCGGAATTGGCTAGGTTCAACGCAAAAAGCGACCTCACTGCATGAACATTCATGTAAACAACCGAACTTACCCAAACAACAACAAAAACAACAAAACATCCAAACAACACAATAAAGACTCGATTCTTCAGTGTAAATCCCAAAAAGTTAAATTTCTCAACAAGACACCCTAGTTCCAAAGACTCTAATCTTTTCGTGAAATCCCAACTTGAAAACTTTAGAAGCAACGAGAAGGCACTAGCTAGAAGAAGCTGGACGACGATATAGAGAAGCATGGTTCGTTTTCTTGACAACAAATCTTGTCTCTGTGGATGACAAACAAGAAGATAATTGAAAAAGAAGGCGAACCAAAGCGAAATCAATAAATTCATGTAAACAAACGCGAACATTTGACCAAAGGTGTCGCCGACTTTCTGTAGGGGGAGCCAATTCCTAGCCGGGCCAACGTTGATTAGACCCCAATAGGGAAGAAGGAGCAGGGGCTGGTAGATGAAGCCAAGTAGGACAGCCATTGTTGAACAGATGAGAATGTTCAACAGAACGAATTGATAGTTGACCCAGAGACCGCGACTCCTCAGCACCACGACCAGAATGGCGAAGAGGCAGATTGGCAGAGAAATGGCGTAAATCGTTGTCATAGCTAGGGAATAGGGCACGAAAAACCGTTGTTGGTACTCGAAGACAGCACCGAGGAATTCGAATTCGTCCGTCATTTTGAAGTTTCAGCAGTGTAAATATTCAGCAAGAATTTATCGACGACAATCGTTGATCGTCAAGAGAGGGAAAATTTGCAGGAAAGCAATACGAATGTCAGCTTGCTGGTTGGATTAGAAAATGCATTGATGAAATCTCCGTTTCAGATGCAATAGATTCTTAGCCAAAAAGACTGTCAGCAGTCGTCACAGCACCCCGATATTTAATTAGAAAAAGTAGAGAGCTTGGAAGAAGGTGAGCGACCCGAGAGTAAGATAGACCAGGGCGTAGACTGTGCCGTCGCCTGCGTTTCAAAGGTTGAAAAGAAAGGGTCGGCGGGGAGTGGGAGAGCACCTGCGGCATCTCTTGCGACGCTCTTTTTCCTCGCAGAATTCCACCTGTCGTCACATCGATTCCCAGTAGCTCTCATGTGGCAGCACATCTTTGCAGGAGGCAAAACCGAAGCTCAATTCGATGCTTTGAACTCGGCGGCTGTTTCCGTGAACACAACGGTTTCAAACTTCCTTCATAAGCAATGCATTCTTTAACCCACAATATCTTCAGGGCTAGTTCTAATTGGCGTCCATGCACTGATCAGTAAAGATCAGTAACACATTCTTGCTTTTCAGTGTGCGATTTGAGGTCACGGTTTCAAGCGTGCTGCAAATTGATCGCATCCGCTGATGAACAATTGTTCTGGCGGGCCATGGATTTTTTGCCAAGGAATTGCCTTTTATCGACTTTCTCTTCCGCTTCGTATAGAAGGAGCGCGCTACTGGAGTCTCTGAAATGATCACTACGGGCAGCGCATCCCTAGCAACCGGCTCAACACTTTGAAATCACGGTTTCATGCGCGCTATAAATTTCTTCAGACCGCCGATCGACAATATCTCCGCAAACGATGATAGTTGTTGCGAAGAAAGAGTGGCCTGCTGACTCTGCTACTTCGATTAGACGGCGCTAATCCCATCTCTGAAATGACCGCTGCGGGCGCATCCCTAGCAACCGAGCAGCAGAGTCTCCAACCGAGCTCTTGGTCAGCCGCGCCGAATGTACTACTTCTTCACGTTTCGTCACACAGAGCTTTGGCAGTTGGTTCCATGGCTACTATTGTCCATCGAAGACGGCGTCCTACTTCTTCTTCTGCGTTATTTTGGTGTCATTGAGCGCTATTTACCGAAAGAAGACAACCTCAACCTGTTACCAATATGTGTGCTTCTCGGCACTCCTGTCATGGTACAAGTTGCCAGCGCCGCCTTGCTGGCTAAATTTGCTCCAGAATATGCCTGGCTGTTCACTGTTGACCTCCTTTCGGAGGGTCAGATAAGACGAACTTACTACTACACGGGCCCCTATCAGGCTGTCGGCGACCTGTGCGGCCTGCTGTTGTCCTATGTTTTCGTGATTTTTCATGAAGAATCTCGCCCAGAATTCGGCGGCCGACTTCAGCGACTCGGTCATGCTTTTGTGATGTCGTTTCATGCTTCGATTCCATTCAATGCCTTAATTCTGCTTGTTGCTCCAGATTGGTTCGATGATGTTGTGCAGTAAAGTTCGTTGAAGACCTGTAAGTGAGTCAGCCCGTGCTCGACATGTTCTGAAAACAGCGCAAGATCGACAAGCGAAGCGCATCCTAAATGTGAAGTTTGTTATCGGAAGAATCTGAAGCGCATGCGTTATTGACAGAGAGATCTCAGCAATGAGCCGATCCGCTTTTGACATCCATCTGCTAGCAAACAGTTGCCTTCCAGAACCGTAAGCAACACCGTCATGAGAAACGGGTGACCAGTTCATCTACTGCATGACGAAACGAATTTTTAAAACGCTCTGCAGTTTCACTATCATTAGAAGAGAAATGCAGCAATTGAGCGCCGCTATCTTTGCAAAGGGTGTTGTGGTTGGAGAAACGTTTTAGTCAAATCAGTTTCGTACTGTTCTTACTACCGTAGATTGAAATCTCTGTTTCAGAAGCATTACAAATAAACGGTGGCGGTTGGTGTGCAATCAATCGGGCGTCATCGCTGTAGCGTTGCTGAACAGGAAATAGATGCGCATTGGTGACTTGTTAGTCGCTTGGAATGCGTTTCACTTCGAAAATGGGAAAGCATGGGTGGCGTATAGAGGACTAGGAACAGAGAGTTGAAGCTGAATGTCCACTGACTGCTGCGAATTCGTCGAACAATCTCTGGCGTGCTCTCCGCTGTTTCAACTTCAGTTGAAAGATTTTGTCCACTGCAAATCCTGATTTCACGTTTGCCCAGAGCGTTTCCAGTTTCTACAGCATGCACAGAAAAGATTTTCCTCCTACGGATCGTAATGGTCATAATCTTCAAAGCGTTTCACGTCTTCTTGTGGTCTTTCTTAATTTTCTTTTTTTGCAACAATAACTTTATTCATCATGTCAACAATTTTTATCGCAGCTCAGCGTCAACAAATCGTCCAAACAAGTCAGGCTGCGCGAAGGTGAGCTCGACGAGATGGTTGATGTAGGCCTCGCGGTCGGGCTGGCCGCTCATCGCCATCAGCGCCTCGAGGTTGCGGTCGACGGCCCTCGCCTCGTTCACGTTGCCGCCCATGGCGAACTCGTCGGCGACGGCTTGGATGAGCTGCCTCGATCGAGCATCAAGCGTTGTGAACCTCGGATCAGCAAGCGTTCGAAGGCAAACTTCTCGGAAGATGCCGGCCATTTCTGCCAATCACGAAACTATGAATGGAAATCAAAAGTACCCGACCATAACAATGCTCGAGAGTTGAGCCGGGTTCGTCACTTTGTTAGACGAGCCTTCTAATGCGCTACCACTGGCAGAAGTTTTCGACACCCGAGTTCGACGCGATAAGGGTTCCGCGCCGTACGTCGAAAGTCTATCGACGGCATCATGAATAATCGCGATTTTGAGACAAAGAGACATCATTGGCAAGCAAACGCAATTTGAAACCTCAGCTACGCTTTGAAAGCCTTCAAAGGAAGATCGATATTGCCATCCAGTCGATCGTGTATTTCTTTTTCTCAGTGAGCAGAGTCTACGAAAGAATTGCCAATGCCCTGGCATGGCGGCGAAGAGCATTGCTCGAGGCAGACCCGAGTCCAGGATATGAACCTGTTATTGGAGGGATTTCTCTCGGGGAAGCCTCTCCCACCAACACGAAGAGCACGGAGAAGCAGCCGAACCACATGTTCAGAAGATCTTGACCGTTGCCCTCGAGAATTGCGCACTATCTACACACCTGAAACGTGGACTTGTCGGTTTCAGCTGATGATGCTCTTGTCTTTAGAAATTTCGATAATGATAGTCTTCCAGCCGCTTGGGCTTTTCAAAACTAAGAACGAACCAGAAATTGCTTGCTGGTGCGAAGTGTGGAAAGTCGAATTGTCTGTTTCAGTGCGAGAGTTTCATGATAGCAAAAAATTGTGGAGTAATGAATATGGAATTGGGTTTTGTTTTGGTTGCAGCATTTTGCGGACTGAAGTTTCACAGCAATCAGATGTTGTCACGGACGTCTGTTTCCCAATTGCAATTCCGACTTGGAACGATTTGAACAAATGTCTCCCATCAGAATAGATGTCAGTTCGGTGCATTATTCAATCTGCTGTTTCAGAACAACCTGTTATGAGACCAGAAATGCGCTTTGCAGACACTTTCGGTTTCAGGATGGTTTTTCGTTTCGCAACTGTATGTCTCAAAGAACGTAGAAAATTTAAATGGACGAAACCGAAGGTTCAATAAAGGCGGAGAGAAACGAACTAATGCAACATCATGAAAGGCTTGATAATTGGCCGAAAACTGTGAGGATCGCAGGAATGATTGCCAGCCGAATATCATCTCCATGAAGTCGCGTCGCTGAAACTTCGAAACACCAACACCATTTGTCGCCCAGAAACTTTGCTGCTAAAAGAACTGAACTCCGCGAGAATTGAAAGCGGATGGTCGGCAGAGATATATGCATTTAGCGAAACCGACAACTCAGCGACACTTCGGACCATTTTAACGTGTATGAAACGAATTGAATCCCATGAGTTGTGCACGTTTTTCGGCACGTCGAAAACTTGATCAGAAAGATTTGGTCTTAGAATGTCGCTGTTTCAAATTCTCTTCAAATGTAACGCCTTGACATCACTGCAATTTCTTTCGAGCACTTTTCTTTGTTCTAACAAAAAGCTGTCATAGCCTCGAGAATCGTTGACCATCCGTTGTGTGTAACCAAGCCTTGCAGTTACTTCATTGGAACTTTTATTCAGTTCATTCACCATCAAGACGGAACAATGGAGACCATCAAAGAAGAAGAAGAAGAAGAAGAAGAAGAAAGAGACACGGCCTCAAAACGAAAATCACTTGCCTTCGGTGACGGTCTCCTGCACTTTGTGACGACATTCAACAGAGTGCTCAGCAGAAAGACGACGGCCCTCTTGTAGGGCTTCACCACGAACAAGTAGACAAGGCAATGGCCGGCACTTAAAAGGATCATCGAGAAGGGCAGCAGAACCGGGAGCACCATCAGGATGGCGAAGATGCAGATTGGCAGAGAAATGGCGTAAATCGTTGTCATAGCTAGGGAATAGGGCACGGAGAACCGTTGTTGGTACTCGAAGACAGGAATTCGAATTCGTCGGCCATTTCGAGGTTTCAGGCGGTTCAAATAAGCGTACTCGGAGTTTGACCGCAGTGTAAGTGCGTCTAGAAATTGTTATTTTCAGGTTTGAGGAATATTCGTGGCTGTCAGCGAGATGTCCAATGTCAGCTTGCGTTTTCAAATAGAAAATGCATCGAGGAAATATCGGTTTCAAAGCCAGTTGATTTCGAATCGAAGTTGTATTCGTCAGTGCAATCGGGGTAGCGTAGTACAATAAAAAGAAGTCAGTGTGTTGAACAAGACAACGCCGCATGTAAGATCGACCAGGGCGTAGACCGTGTCTCGGCTGTGTTTCAAAGGTTGGAAAAGAAATGGTCGGCGGGGAGTGGGAGAGCACCTGCGACATCTCTCGCGACGCTCTTTTTTTCGCAGAATTCCACCTGTCGTCACATCGATTCCCAGTAGCTCTCATGTGGCAGCACATCTTTGCAGGAGGCAAAAACCGAAGCTCAAGTCGGTGCTTTGAACTCGGCGGCTGTTTCCGTGAACACAACGGTTTCAAACTTTTCTGAATAGCAATGGATTCATTACCATTCGGTATTTCATGGACTTCGATGCTTGTCAATTAGCCGCCCAAGCGTGCAAGGATCAGAAAATTTTCTTTCTTGTTTCTGTGTACTGGAGAAGCCCGGGCAGTATCTCCATACACGGGACCAAGCCTCGCCTTCCCCGTGCCCAGCAGGCGTACAGCCTTGATCCCTGGGAATAAAAACTTGAAAAACTTTCTGTGTACACGCTGAAATCACCGTTTCAGGCGTGTTACAAATTTCTGCAAAACGCCGATCGTCAATATCGTTTCACTGGCGATGATGGTTGTTGCGAAGGAAGGCGGCCGAATTTCTCTGCCGCATCGTATAGGAGGCCGCTGCTAATGGAGTCTCTGAAATGACCACTACGGGCAGCGCATCCCTAGCAACCGAGCCGTAGTTAGCAGATCTGCCAGCCAGGCTCTTGGTGAGCCATGTACTTCTTCACCTTTCATCACACCGAGCTTTGGCAGTTGGTTCCATGGCTACTATTCTCCATCGAAGACGGCGTCCTACTTCTTCTTCTGCGTTATTTTGGTGTCATCGAGCGCTATTTACCGAAAGAAGACAAGCTCAACCTGTTACCACTGTGCGTGCTTTTCGGCACTCCTGTGATGGTACAAGTTGCCAGAGCCGCATTGCTAGCTAAATTTGCTCCAGAATATGCCTGGCTGTTCACTTTTGACCTCCTTTCGGAGGGTGAGATACGACGAACTCACTATTACACAAGCCCCTATCAGGCAACGAATTTTTAAAACGCTCTGCAGTTTCACTATCACTAGAAGAGAAATGCAGCAATTGAGCGCCGCTATCTTTCCAAGGGGTGTAGTGGTTGGAGAAACGTTTTAGTTTCGCACTGTTCTTACTACCGTAGATTGAAATCTCTGTTTCAGAAGCATTACAAATAAACAGTGGCGGTTGGTGTGCAATCGGGCGTCATCGCTGTAGCGTTGCTGAACAGGAAATAGATGCGCATCGGTGACTTGTTAGTTGCTTGGAATGCGTTTCACTTCGAAAATGGGAAAGCATGGTACAATGAGAAAGTGGCGTATAGAGGACTAGGAACAGAGAGTTGAAGCTGAATGTCCACTGATTGCTGCGAATCAGTAGAACATTCTCGGACGTGCTCTCCGCTGTTTCAACTTCAGTTGAAAGATTGTGTCCACTGTAAATCCTGATTTCACGTTTGCCCAGAGCGTTTCCAGTTTCTGCTGCATGAACTGCTGCAGGTTTTCCTCCTACGAGATCGTAATCGTCGAAATCTTCAAAGCGTTTCGCGTCTTCTTGTGTGTGTGTGTCAACACAATTTGTCGCCCAGAAACATTGCTGCTAAAAGAACTGAACTCCGCGACAATTGAAAGCGGATGCTCGACAGTGACATATGCTTTAAGCGAAACCGACAACTCAGCGACACTTCGGACATTTTAACTATGTAACGAATTGATTCCCATGAGTTGTGCACGTTTTCGGCTCTTCTAAAACTTGATCAGAAAAATTTCGTCTTAGAATGTCGCTGTTTCAAATTCTCCTCAAACGTGAAGCTTTGACATCACGGCAATTCCTTCGCGAGGCGCGAATTCTTTTTGTTGGCCATCCGTTGTGTGTAGCCAAGCCTAGCAGTTACTTCATTGGAACTTTTATTCAGTTCATTGCCGAGCAAGCAGAACAAAGGAGACCATCAAAGAAGAAGCAGACATGGCATCAAAACGAAAATCACATGCCTTCGGTGATGGTCTCTGCACTTTGTCAGAACGTTCAGCAAAGTGCTTAGTGTATAGATCACGACCCTTTTGTAGGGCTTCACCAAGAACAGATAGACGACGCAATGGCAGGCACTTAGGAGGATCATCGAGAAGGGCAGCAGAGCCGAGAGCACCACCACCAGGACGGCGAAAAGGTTGATTGACTGAGAAATGGCCTAAATCGTTGTCATAGCTAGGGAACAGGGCACGAAGAACAAAGGACAATGCTGGCATCGAGCGCAATTTACCGAAAGAAGACTAGCTGAACCTGTTACCGATCCATCATGAAGAAAAAGAGTTACTACTCGATGTTTATCTAATGCATAACGACACGAATTTGGAAAACACACTGCAGTTTCAGCATTACTAAAAGAGCAATGAATTTATCAAGCACTGTTATCTTGGCATCTTTTCGAATTTGGAAAGCCGTTCTGGCCAAGCGCCTGACGCTGGCTTCAGTTTCTTGCATTTTGTTGAAATCTCTGTTTCAGAAGGGTTACAAATAAACAGTGGCGGTTAGTGTGCAATCGCTTGTACTCGAATAGCGCTGCTGAACAGAACCTGGATGCGTAGTGGTGCCTTGATGGCTTGGATTGCTTTCAAGTGCGTTTCAATTTGAAAGTGAGAATCCTGTCACAATGAGCGAAAGGAACGCCGAGAGTAAGAGGGACACTGAGAGTTGAAGCTGAACGACGACTCACTGCAGCGATTCTGAATGATGACAATCTCTGTCGTGCTCTCCGCTGTTTCAACTTTGATTGAATTGCTGCATCCACCACAGAAGTCGATTCCACGGGTGCGTTTTCAGTTTCCTGAAACTATTGAAATAGCGTGCACTGAAAAGACCCCTCCTACGAGTTCATAATCTTCAAAGCGTTTCACACGTTCTTGTGGTGCCTATTTCTCTTCTTTTTCTTTTGTTTTTCTTTGCAACAATATCTTTATTCAACATGCCAACAATTTCTATCGCAGCTCGGCGTCAGCAAATTGTCCAAACAAATCAGGCTGTGAGAAGATGAGCTCAACGACTTCATTGATGAAGGCCTCGCGGTCGGGCTCGCCGCCCATCACCATCAGCGCCTCGAGGTTGCGGTCGACGGCCCTCGCCTCGTTCACGTTGCTGCCCGCGGCGAAATCGTCAACGACGGTTTGGATGAGCTGCCTCGTCTGGGCATCGAGCGTTGTGAACCTCGGATCAACGAGCGTTCGACGGCAGACTTCTCGCAGGATGCCGGCCATTTCTGCCAATCGCGAAACGATGAATGGCAATCAAACGTCATTACCCACCCAACTTTACAAATGCACTAGAGTTGAGCCGGGTTCATCACACTATTAGATGGACCATTTTGTTAGCCGAAATGATCGTCTGCAAGATTGTTATGCGCGGATTTCACTACGCCACCAAGGGTTGTTCTCTTCCACTTTCCAAGACAACACCTGAGTCCGAATCGATAAGGGTTCAGCACCATACATATTGAAAGATAGTGAAGCCGATGACGACGGTCACTCTCACGCTTTCCTTGCTTTATCGGAACTGGCGTCATAGAATACATTCAGGTCATACAATACATTCAGAATACAGCCACAGGACGTCGAATCTCGTACTGACATTGAACAGTAATCTTCTGAAAGATTTACACATCGCCGACCGAAATGTATTCGACTCTTGAAATCTATGTGAAACCGAAAGCATGAAAGCAAGTAAGAAATTTCTATCTCGATAGAGGCCCAAAGGGCGAGAAAAGGGGGAAGTTTCCTTTGGTGCAGATGAGAGAAAAGGACG
>JAQIXL010001254.1:0-19444 GCA_034700245.1 Poikilolaimus oxycercus
GAGGCCTTCACGAGCCAGCAGACCTGCAAGCAGTGATCGAGGAAAAGACTTCGAGGTGGCAGGAGTAGGGGGGGGGGAGAAGTACGAAACAAAAAAATCGGCAAAAAAATCGGGAAAAATCAGGAAAAATCAGGGAAAAAACCTGGATTGATCGGAGATCACGGCAGTATAACTACCCCGCTTCGCCCATGCGCTCAGCTAGTTCATGAACAGCAGAGTTTATTCAGGCGACACCATTATCAGCCCCGTAATAGTTCTGCTGAAACGTCCACATGTACATTTAGTGCATTTTGTAGGTCATGATGCGGGCTTTGTTGAATGTGTTGATATTCATCCATCGCTCATCTTGCTTCAGATAAGTCTTTGGGCCCGGTTGATCAAACAAATCTGGAAGCTCGTTGTGATAACTGTTGAGATTGCCAGTAGAACCAACGACTGGTGTTTAAAAAACTACTCACAGACGGGATGCTGACATAGCACGGGCCTCAATCCAATGCAGCTCGTAGCAAACCATTTGCCCGCGCTTCTTCTGACTGCGCCGCAGCGACGACCCGGCGCGAGTGCTGTTGATGGCTCACCGTCGTCCCACGAGGCAAAGTCGAGTCGACTCAACTTCAAAGTGATTGATCATTACGGCAAAAGCGAGAACTACCGTTATAAAGCGAGCCCACAAGATCCATCTGAAGGTCTGATCGTTGTTGATATCGTTCAAGCTCAACCAATAGCTGCCCGGTTCCCTGAAAATTACCGTTTCACAGACGCCGACGGCAAGTTCAACAATCAATCCAAGAGCAGAAAACAATTCACAGTACGACGTCCTTCTCGAAATCCGCTTGCTCATCGTCGTTCCAGGCGTTTGAGCGAATCAATTCGTTCAATTCCTTCTGTGCGACAACACCTGGTAGTGTTGCATTCAACGCTCTGCATGCCTCATCGGCGCCTTGCCAATTAGCCAGATGTGAAAGGCGGTAATAACAATAAGCTCCGACTTGAATCCAGCCAGGCTCGCAACCTAAAATACATTCTTGCACGTACTTGTTATTCTGCTTACCGCCAGTAATTAGGGTGACTTGGGCTCCAGACTTCTTATTCGCGAGTAGCGTGAAGACGTTGGTGAGTGGCTCATCTGAAAATCAGTTTACAAGCTTTGCTCACGCGATTCTTTTCATGTTACATTTATCTAAGCATTCCCTACCATCTCCTCTAGTGAACGCAATTGGGCGAGACGGCGTTCCGAAAGGCAAGAACATGGCCAGGCTCTGAACGTTGTCACCCTTGAAGCTAAGGTTCAGAGTTTTGTTCACGATGTATGGGAATGTAGAACCGCCGTTGAACTGGGAGTCGTAGAAGGCCAAGAGACTGAGTAATGACTAAACAAGGTTCTAAGAGAGTGCGCCCTCACGTCTCCAATCTCGTCCGTATCGACATTAAAAAGTAGGTCAGTGACACCGCCAAGAGTAGTGTCGCTTCCGGATGAAACACAGTAACTGTCGATCGGGTGCACTTGGTAAAGCTGAGCGATTATTATTCGCTTGAGAATTGCTCACGATCGTCTTCGTATCCCTGAGCAAGCTCGTAATCTCAGCCATCACTCCATTCGATGGCCAAACAACACAATCGATCAGTTGAAAAATGATCGCGCCGCTGTAGTTCCGAATCACTTCGGGAAGTGTGCTCTCGATAATGCGTCCGCAACAACAATTTGTTAGGCAATCGTTGGCCAGCGGTTCGTTTTGGATTTTTTGGAACGATGCAAGAATGGATTCCGCATCAGTGATTGGTCCTGCGACATTTTCGAGCTGACCTGAAATTAGAATGACGAAACGCAATGCTTGCGGACTTAGGAGTTTACCTCGAAAATTATGTCGCAGGATATGAAACTGAAATTCTTTCAACGCGCGACCGGAGTACCAATTGAAGAACGAAGCGATTCCACTCTTAAGGTATGGCAAAGCATTTCTACGAGTTAAAAATTATCGAAACGTTACCGAGAGTTGGCGGACTCCTCATACAAGATGATCAATTGACGACCTTCTTGCCCCGAGCCCGTATTATCTATTGGCGTGCAATTGAGAGATCAAGTCTTGTTCATACCAGCGAGGATGTTACTTGCACAGGTCCAGGCGATCAATACTAATACCGAGATGATCATGCTGCAAGCGTCATAGTAGCCATCCAATGGTAGTACGCGTTCCGCGCAAAGATAAAACGGTGAGCTGAGACGACTTTAAGGTAATGCGAAAGCCGGCCCACAACGATTGTTCAAAAAAGCGATCGCCTCACCTTGGTTGTCTCCGCAGCAACCAAAAGATGAGGCTGCCACTGCAAGGAAGGTGAAGCCAAGGCATCATTGATAGCGACACAAGCGGGGTCTTAGGGCCACACATTCCAGAATCAAACAGATTAGCGCCTCTGTCCAACTCTTGGCGAAACGTGTGGCTTTCGAGCATCAGCATTGACTGCAAAAAGACTTTCTGTTGCTTTTATAGGATTTTCAAATCAATGAGATGGATGGGTAAAACTCAGCCTTAGAATGTATTTAAACAGGATTTGTTGAGGTGTAGAGATGAGATGCGTTGCCGCCAAGGCTCGGTCTACCGCCATCCTGGTATTCTGGATTAAATCCTTAAAAAGTTGACGTATTAAGGTTGCGAATTAAAAGGCTTTTTCTCCGAGCTAAAAAGTCATACCTGGCATTGTTGCCAAGTAGAGCCCGTCCCTATAAATGTTCGTGCCGGATACCTAAGCCATATTTGCTTGCCCATTTGAAAGCAAACATTATTGACAATCGTGATCGCGTAGTTGTCTTCATCTGCATGTGGAGCAACGGGAATCTCGGTGCCCCAGGCACTTATTGATGCTGTTTCGCAGCTTATCTCCGCGGTGATTCAGCTACGATGTCTTCGGGAAAGAGCTCGTATGAATACCAAGACGTCCGATTCCAGTCCCAAACTTGTGAATGTTTACTAGTGTGCTGGACAGTTTCATTATTGCGGTGTTTGTAGAAGAAGGACTTATGGAAGGAAACAAATGAGACTAATAAAGGCAATACTCTCAACGCAAGTACAGGAGGCGGAGCAGTCGGCGTAGCAAAACCGCGGTCCACTTGGCATTGAAGAAGCTACATATAGCAGTGCCTTCATTCCACGGATGCATGCCTCTTCGCTGGGCCCAGCAGACAAAGAACGTTGATTTTCGGAAAGATCTAGTGCTTGAAGCGGATTTTTGCCAAATTACAATGCATAATGCGACGAAGAGATGCTTTCTGTCTTCTTGTTTCCCGCTTGCAAATACTTTTCGCGGTTCGCAACTCCGCCTGCCATCTCTCGCTGTCTGGCGCTGCTCTAACCCGCCTGACTTGAGGGCGTTTTTAGTTCCACGTGTTTTTTGCAACGTTTTAATTTTTCTTCAAAAATGTTTTATTACATTATTAAACTGCTAGAATTTCAGGTTCGTAATCGACCTTGTGAACAATGAACGCGCTGCGTAAAATAGCGCGAATATCGCAGCGAAGACTTCTTTCCCAAAGACGTTTTCTCATTTGCTAATTAATTCTTCGTATTATGGCAAGAACGGCAAGAAATCTCAAGCAAATTTGTGTTCACAGTTAGTCTTTTCACCTAGCAATCGAGCTGCGATTTCAGAAACTCAATGGTCCAGAAGACGCAAGGATTAATCCCAGAACTAGGAGATACGGACGACCGCCTGAGTTTGCGCAGCGCTAGGAACGTCAGCAAGTATTTGGAACACTGACTTCGAAGTGAAGGCCAGCTACCATATGATGAGCGACAACATGAGCATAATGTTTAATATTCCATTGTCTCTGGTTTAACAATAGAGTAAGATGGCAGCCGATCAGCTGCTTAGTTTTCCAGACTGTCCGAGTAAATTCCTTTTTTTTTGTCTCGAGCATTTTTATTTGAAGCAGTGCGCTGACTTTACCCCGGATTGAAAGCTCGGCTCTACTCCGACTGTTGTTCTCGGGATCTCTCGCTGATGTAGAAGTGTGGACGCTCGTTGTGTGCGCTTTCTCGTTTTTGGAAGACTCCTTCATGTGTCAGTTGTTGTTTTTTTTCTTCATTCCGGCTTCGCGATAAGCGGCATTGATTGACAGCGAGGCTCGTCAGTTGACCCGTTTTTCCCGCGCTTTTTGATTTCCGTTTTAAGAAACAGGAAATTTTGTAGCGTTGATAGCCGGCGCTTCAAAATGTTTCTGTATTTGGACACAATTTGAAAACTCGTAAATGTCACTATCTATGTCGCAACGACAGCCGTTAATTTTCTCGAAAGAGCCATTTTCATCGCATTTTACTCAATCAACGGCCGAGCCTCTAGATAGGCAATCGAAGCTTCTCAAACGAGCGATGCTAATCGACACGGAGCACCAACACAGTGAGCGGCACCGTGAACAGTGTATTCATGCATCGCTTGTTACAATACTACGAATGTTGGGCGACTCTCAAACCACTTACATTTTAAAATGTGCAAATAAATCACTTTTTGCCTTGAACAGTTTTGGTAGTTAAAACAATGCCTCGTTTAATTTCAACCAGAAGTCTTACAATTAGCGATCCTCATCTCCGTTTGTTTGTTCTCTTTAACAACAGCTAAATTTTGTCGGTTCGCAGCGCCGGCTTCCATCTCGTGTTATCTGTTAGTCCCCTCTCTACTGGCACACTCTGGACTCGCTTAGTAGAAATTTTTCCCCCTAGTCTTGTCGTTCGCGTGCATTCTCCGCAACTTCCCGATCTTACATTCCTCGTGTACTTTTTGCGCTGTACTTTGTACTGTAGGGGACTTTCTCACATTACTTGCGGTGCATTTTCAACATGGCGCATTTTCAGATGCCCATAGTCGACCATCTCAGCAAGCGTTTCGATAAATGGAAAGAGTCTTGCGATGAAAGACAGCACGCCGATTCGTCTCAAATTAGACAAGTTAATATATCGGGACAAATTGCAGACGAGCATTGTCGGCACAACAGTTGTAATCAAGGTGAGTGCGTATTGATCGATTGCAAATTTCAGAAAGAAACGATTTCGCTGACTGACAAAGAGCTGAACCACTAATTTGATTAAATGGTGAGGCGGTTCACTACCATCAAGATCTGCAACAGTTAGGTCTAATTGTTAGAAGGATTAACCATGAACACGCCCGGTACGTTTTTCAATCACTCGCTTTCCTTTCCTCTCTGATTGGTGAGAACGAGCGAGAACGAAAGAACATTCACTCCTTTGCAAAGAGTTATAGTTCCTGAGTACGTGCTGTCGGGCATGGATATAACCCACGATTTCACCATTTCTGCTTAAAGTGGAAATCTGAAGTCATTATGACACGGTTTCGACGAGTATTTCAACCGGGATGACGGACATTTAAAATCTCCATCGTACTAGCATCATTTTCGAGGCCAATGGACAACAACATCAACCTGATTCATCTTCAAGCATGTTTGGAGAATTATTTCATATCAAAGGCTGCTGCGGAGGCCGATAAAATGAGATCACCCTCTCAATGCAAAGCGGACAAAGACAATCGCATCTCCTTTGCTGATTATTAGCAGCAGCGCCCTGAAATATTCCTTTGTAACTTGACGATAAAAGTGGTTTAATCATTCGTAAATGTGCAGTAATTCTAAGTGACACAGCGCTAAAGCGGTGCTCAGAGTCGTGCTCATTTCTTATATTCAGCGCAGAAGTCCTCGCTGAATTACATTTCGATCCGTTCTCGAACACCCTTGGTCGGATCGGGCTGAAACTTAGCACACTTATAGAGCCGTTAATGCTCTTTCGAATGACACCAAACACAGCCAGCGCAAGAGGGAATAACTTTAGTAACGAGGGCAAAACAAATGCATTTTGCCAAAATTCTGCTTGAAATTTTTGATCTACCAAGCTTGACCTACGAAAAGAGCGAAAATCAGAGCTAAACATCTCCTTAGTCGCACCATATGAGAAACTTTTGCTTCGCTTCTTAGTCGCATTTTAGACTAGTGCAAAAGAATATTCTCAGTTCGCAGCGCCGGGTTCCATCTCGTGCTGTCTGTCGTTCTCCTCTCACAACACGCACTTTGGACCAACGTCACATCAATTTTTCTACTGGTCTTGTCTTTGCCGTTCACCAACATAAAACATTTTGCCATTGGTTTTTAAATTAAACTTTCCTTCACTTATCTTACCGTTTTTTTTTAATTCCCAAATTTAATGAGTTTTTTTAAACCTTCCCATTTTCAGATGCCCGTAGTTGACTCTCTCAAAGCATGGTCTAAAACAGTGGAGCAATAGCGGTGAACTCAACGTCGCTTTCTTACTCCCACTCTTAATTTATTTCGGCGGATTGAGCAACAACGTCAGGATCTCTCAAGCGCCTTAATGGACCAAATGATCCGATTTTTATCGATTGCAAAATTCAGGAATGATAAATATTCCGAACTGATAAAGAGGTGAACAACTTGCCGAACGAAAACGATTTGTGAATTTCAGTAGTGGTAAGGCGCACCTTTATAGGTCAAAATCAATCCCCGGTTCATTTGCAGGAAATTTTTGTATCAAAATGCCCGTTGCCGAGCATGAATGCTATTCCATGATCTCGGCATTCATGTTTAGGCGGTGTTGTTGAGCTGCTCTCATAGTAGCCTCAGTTATTAATGCCTGGATAGCATTAATTACGATCAGTACAATAAATATGGTTTTACGTTTCTGCGTCACGTGCCCGAAAGAGCTCTCTTTCATTCCCTCTTGGTGTCTGCCGCTTCTCTCGCCGTCTCTGCGTTCTCGCAGGCGTTTTTTGTGTTCTCTCTCGCAAGCATTGATTGCTCTCCTCTAAGCGTTAGTGCCGCGCTCTGGATGCTTCATTCTCTCAAAACTTATAGCTTGTTTTCAGTGCTCATAAATGGCCCTACAACGGAGTTCCTTAAGCGACTTCGTTTCGTTTGATTATTTTCCGTCTTGAAAGAATATCACAACGTCAGTTCATTACTTGTACGAAAGTTTTTTTCATTAAAGGATTGGAATTGCGTCAAGTAGTAACACCGAGCCAAAACGTTATCTAATGATGCCCTCACGGTGTAGATCCTTCTCCTGTGCTTGAAGTCTTAATGTGCGTCGGCAATAACCGTCGTAACTGAAGGGCTTGTTGAAGAACTTCAAGGGTAATGACCGGCCTTCCCATAAATTCTAAATATTTTGCGAACTCAAAGGGAACCTTTTTGCGAATCGAAGTTGAAAGTAGAATAAATCTCTTTTCAATTCTCGCTGCTATTACAAAAATGAAGTGAGCGAACATGAGTGGTCACCTCCAGCCCGCTTCCACGTTTCGCTCTCGTTCTGTTGCAGCAGTCTCTCGCAGTTACGCGCTCTTCTCGCAGGCGTTTTTTTTGTCCGTCTCGCACCCGAAACAGCATTGATCGCGTTTCCTTTGGCGTTTCATCGCGCGCGCTTAAAGCTTCTTTTTATTCAATGTTAGTTTGCAGTGTCCATACACGACGCGAAGACAAAGTTTCGTAGATGAACTCAGGCTTTTCTTATTGCGAGTTAACTGAAACCTTGGCCAGCAATGAGAAGTGCTTAATGGCAAGTATGCATTTCATCGTTCATTCAAAACCGTTTAAGCTTACGCCCAACAATATCTAACCTCAAGTGCTGTTGTCACACGTGCCGAACAGCATATTCTATAGTTCACACAAGGCAACCACTTTTGTGCTATCCGTCAGATGGGGTAATCTATTTAGGATTTGCTTCAGGGGGTTTTTAGGTCTAATTCTCCATACCGATGGCAAGAGCAGTATGAAAGGTAATGTAGTTCGGCTCGAACCTGTTGTTCGCAAATCTTTCGTTAAAATGTTGAAAGGTGAACGCTTCAGATCATATTAATATTGAAGCTTTATTTGCAGAAGAAAACTGGCTAGCGCTTGCCCTAGTACAGGCAAAAAATTCATTTTTACGGACGCATTCTTCGATGAAGTGTTCTGACAGAAAAGCTGGATGATTAGTGAGGTCTCCACTTTGCGAGGTCAACAATTTCCATTCAAGATTGCCGTCCACGATCGCTAAACAACCTAAACAAGTGAAGGAAAGTTTGTTTCTTAACTTGCAGTGTGTGAAAAAAAAACTTTTTCTCTTGAAAAGGAATCTTAAAGCCGACCCCCTCTGGAGAGTTCCCTTTGTAGAGTTCCTCCTTGTAGAACTGCCCCCTTTGTAGAAGTCTCGAAAATTTTTCAATCAACTCTCCAAATGCTCTCATAGGCCGCCACTAGGGGTAATTGAGCACGCTGATCAAAACTGATCAATGAGGAACTCGTAGGTGAGCATCCTCAAGCCGCGCATCAACCCTCGTTTGTATTTTGCTGTCTGCTGCGGCGGCCTCTAGCCGTCTCGGCGCTTTTGTACTCACAGGCGTTTTGTGTGCGTCTCGCGATCGCTGGAACGCAACATAGATCGTGCTTCTTTCAGCGCTTTATTAGCGCTTACTCTCCCAAACGTTGTCTCATCCGAATGCTCATTTAAATTCTTTTTAATTTGTGGGTTTTGAAGGAAATTCCATGAGCAAATTGTATTGTAGTTCATCCTGTCTCTCGGTGTAAAGCAGGCTTCGATTGAACCAATGTAAAAGTAGGGGAATGTTGTTGTACTGTGTATTTGAACTTGCTCGTATGATTCACACCCTTTAGCTCAGACTTCATTGTCTATAGACACATATGCGAAGCTTTTATGCTTTTAAACTAGTATTAAAATATACTAGCTCACGTGTAGAGGGACGGTGCCACAGGCCTAGCCCCTCCGTGACACGCTGAGCCTGCTTGTTCTTATCAGGCACAGCTCATCGATTTTCTGCCTTTTGGCTGCAGCGCGCGGCGGTCGCAGAGTTTCTGTCTCTGTCTTCCTGAAGTGAAATCTAAGTTTCAGAAGCCCATAGTCGGAATTTCTTACTTCTCTCATAAGTGGAGATTAGCAATGCTGCCATTTGATTCTACGCTAATAACCGTAATTTAATGAAGAACTCTCTCTTTTAATAAATTCTGTTGGTAAGTTGGAAGCTTGGTAAAAAGCCTGTCTCATCAGAATCCGAATGAAACTCGAACTTCAACTGTTTCCAAAAGATCGACGGCGGTGAAATGAGCTTGCATTTGCTGAATTCCAACCGGATCTCCTCACTTGATCGAGGTATGAAAAGAGGCGTGCGAGATGCTCACTTAGGATGAATGAGAGGAGAACTGTCATCTTCATCACACATGCCTCGCCTTGTGCACGCTGTCGATAGGCTCGTGTCAGGCGAGCCTTGTCCTTTTAACGAAACAGGCGACTTACTTCTTTTGGCCGAGAATAATGAAGGAGAGGTGAACTAAACTGCATTGGTTGTCTAGCAAGTGCCTATCTTTTGAGAAAAAATTGGTGACTTGAACGAGGTCAAAATCCGTAGTGAATTGGAGCGCCATATGTGATTGTGTTCGTTGTAAAAGCAGCTGCAATTTCCAGGAAAAAAAAATAAAGTTTCATTTGAAATAAATGCTTGGACCGTTTTCAATGACAATAGTCTTACAATTTGGGGTGGGATGTGTTGCGGCAAGCGCGAATGCCTACATGCGTCATAAAAAACGAACGACGTAGTTTTTAGAAAAGCAGAATTCCGTGACGAGAGTGAGCGAGCGGAGAAAACCTTTTCTGCACTGAAAAGTGGGGCGAAATAAAAAAAATTCTTCATTAAAGCATTGAGATGTTGCAAATGTTGCTTTTGCGTCTCGTGCGCTTTGTGCCCAACGAGAGTTCTCTCTCTTGCTGTCTGCCACCCCGACTCTCGCAGTCTCTGCGTCCTTGTTTTTGTGCGTCTCGCGTCCGAGAAAACGCAACATTGAAGGGTCTTCTATAGTCTAAACCGCTAAAATGTTTATGATCTTGCTTTTATATCTTACATTTCTTTCAGTGTCCCTAGACGACGCCGAGGAAGAGTTCCATATATGTACTAACTCAGGACGTGAATTTGTGAAAGAGAGATTCTCTCTGAGAAATGGTTAATGGTAAGGATGTCGTTTGCGTGCGAAGATCTTTTGCCTAGTCAAATCTTAAAAAGTTTTATTGAAGTTGCAAGCAAGCAGCAATTTACTCAAGGCTACGATTTCCTGCTTCGCATCAACGGCAATTGCTCTCCTACGAATGGGGTGAGCTACATTTCGTTCGAAAAGCCTATTTATAGCCCTGAAAAATGCCAATGGACGACTGACATTCCGAGAAGATTTTGAGACCGTTCGATACGAATGGACGCCTTACTGAGTACATACTAAACGAGCGATTTACTGGTGCATTTCCCATCGCACGTGCAAATTCTATTCCGCTGTCGAAGAGGTAGCACGTTGTCAGGCAAGACAATACTTTTCGATATTGTCGACAAGATTTGTTTAGTTGAATTCGACGCCTTTGATGCCGGCTCAGAATGAAATCGTGACAACAAAAGAACGGTATGCCTTCAAAGATTGAATAACTCGCTGCAGATTTCAACGTTTTTACCACTTCGTCGACAATTGGATGACGATTCCTGTGCTCTTTTTACCCAAGTTTGCGTTTTTGTACCCAAGTTTGAGCAGTTGGGCGTAGTTTATTTTGAGCACACAGAAAACATTCACCGCAGTTGTTCTGCCTTTTACCGCGGTGACGATTTGGTCTATTTGGGAAGCCGCGATTCGAGAATTTTCAATCGACATTCTCACAGCTCATTGATGATAAAATCCTTTCCTAACTCATGAATATCGTTTTATAAGCCTTCTAGTTCTGCCAGTTGTAGCACGGTCCAGAGGGCGCGACCCCTAACGGCACACCCGTCAAGCACTTCTGCAAGCGACGTCGCCGCAGCAAAGGACTCTTGTCCAGATAATTCTGCATCTTTTACCTGGATTCTGAATGATGAAATGCTTTCGACGCTTTGAATCGTCTGTTTCTTCTCGCTTGGCCTGTCTACTTAAGAATGCAAATCTCTAAGCTTGGAAATAGGGTCACTAGGATTTGGTCAAAATCGCGCTTTTTCTTTTGCAAACTGAGTAATAGGTTTTGTAGAGCTCGTCGAGGCGGTTTAGACGGTATTTTTTCCAGATCGCTCCAACTACTCCTTACCGCTCCCGGAGACATTGTTGTTAAAACGTAAATCTGCTCGTTTACCCCTTTGATGTAGTCCAAATGCGCGGCAAAAAAGACGAATCGTTAGAGCTCATCCTGACGAACAAATCGGTAGTACACATGCCCCCCCCCTCCGGCTTATGCAGTCAATTTGAAATACACCGGCGACTTTCGATTATCATGTCCCACTTTTCTCAGAATTTTGTGACAAAGCCTCGAGTTCGCAATAATTTGCCCGTTTTATTACAACAACAAGGATGCATGCCAGGTGAACAAAGGAGCATGAATTTCTCGATACGTCTTGAAATAATTTAGCGGATAAGGTTTCTCGGGTGTCTCAACAAACGACGCTATCAAAGGGTCGTCGGCATAGCCGAAGAGGTGGAAATCGGCCCGATAAATGGCGATGAGAAGCCGCATCAACATTGGTGTCTCGGCCAGCTGCGTGTGAAGCTCTTCGGCAATTGGTGAAAACGGATACGAGTGAGAAATCGAGAGAAAGAAAAATAAGAGAAACATGTGGAGAGGATATCGTCTTCGACAATTTGCAATGCCTTATATTGATGGAATGAAACTGACTAGATTTAAGATTTGTCGCCCCGCTAAAGCACGAAACGATGCATTTTATTATGTATTCAGTACTAATTGAAATTGAAACCTACGCCGTTGACTTGTTTGATGATATGTCGTCTCTCCCGTTAGCTCTTGAGCCACGTGTTCAACAGCGTCTTCTGGCACCTAGAAAGTGTGGCAAAGATTGAAACTCTCAGCCAAGACAACCCCTTGTCGCCGAAAGAAGCTGGTGATGTTGTCGACGAGGGACTTCCGATCATTGACATCGTAGCGTATAGCATCGAATCGGTTGAGGTATCGATTCATTTCGCAGCACCTAAAGTGATCGTGGCGCACCAATTCTATATATTGCCCAATAATTACACAAAGACACAAGAGGAAAACCTGCAACTCATGACGAGGCAATGTTTCTGTTTCCTTCTCAAGGGCACAAGTCCAATTATGTGAATGACAATTTTTTCTCCTATAGTGAAGCAACCAGTGAAAGCCAAGGGACACAAAAATAGATCAGTTAAAGACGAAACGCAAACCAATTCTGTGGTGAAAAATGCAGCAAGACGTTATCGTGGATACCACGATTCTTTCGAAGCGGCTGCAAAGTTGACATTCAAGTTGACGAGTGAAACGTACCCGATAGAGACGTGTGAGAAAGCATGCAAGATTCTTGTGGCAGGCGAAGCATTGCGATTTCGGAGTCTCATGGCTCTGAACAAAGCCTTAAAAGTCTAACGAGAGAACAAACTCGATGACGCATTGATTGGCAAAGCCGGAGATAAGCCGCGCGATCGGATTTCAAACCAAAACAAAGGCAGCCCGTTCACTAGACTCTTCTTCCTCTTCAATCAAAGTGTTTACCTCCTTGAGTAATGATGAGTCTTCACAAGTTCATCAAAAGTTCCAATCCTCTCGTCGTGCGGACAGAACTGCTCCGTGTATTGTGGATAGAAACGAAGGTGAGGCATTTTGATGAAGCGTCTCTTGGACAAGTAGCACAACGTGTAGGACATCATCGTCTGCGCGTTCTTCGGAATCCCGCAAGTCACCATTTTGTAAAAGTTGAAAGTCGTGTGAGCTTCGCGGTACAATAAAAACTGTGGTCATCATGAAGCCGCTAATGGGAAGGGGACATTCACCAAGGTCACATTCGAGAAACATTATAGAAGAGCTGGGAACAAAGTCCGTTTCACATTGGCCGCAATACCCAAGATCTCGAACGGGACATCGTTGCCGAGAAAAGTTTTCTTGAAGACCCACATTTGTTTCGCAAATCTGTTTCCGGAAAGAAATAATTTTGGCAGCGGCAAAACCTTCAATCGTCGCTCCAGGAGTACGAAAAAGCACAAAAAATTGAGATAAACTCTTGCGATTGAAAACATTGGGTTTCAGCTCCTTTTGAAATGGGTGACTTGAATTGAATCTCTTGCTGCAGCCCCAGCCAGCCAGAACAGTTGCATGCACGTCAACGCCACTCACAAAGAGTCTTTTCTGATTGATGAGACGTTGATGGGCGCGGAAGGAGATGACGTCTTCAAGTGGAGCGTCAAGTCGTCGGTACTGGAAGGCGACGTGGACTCCGAGAAGACTGAAGAGGAATAGAAGAGTCAGACGCTCCAGTAAGATTCCAAGGGCTCGTTGACCAAACATGAGACCTCGGCCAGTTTAGAAACTACCACGTCGCATCTGTCAATAGCAAAAGACAACTCCGAAACTAGTAAAGAGTGCTCTACGAATGCCTCTCGAAGAGGTCAGCGACGAAGGGGATCCGCCTTGGTTGAACACTCGAACTCAGACACGCGGGCCGACATTAATGTCAAGGGGGGGGGGATGGTGTTTGGTGACGGAGAGTTTCACTTGATGGTCTTTTTTCTTTCGTCGGTCGCCGCGTGGATCGCCGACGAGCTCCACGCGGCTCTTCTGACAAGTGAGAGCAGCTGGCCGTCGGGTTGTGCATAAGTTTCAGGACATTGTTAAAACCTCAAAGCCTTCGGATGGGTTTTGTAAGTGATGGAAAATCGGAGAACGTTTTTTTTAAAACGATGTAGGTTTCTCATCGTTCGAATAATTGCTCCAGCAAATGCTGATTTACTCCGTAGGCGTGAGGGAGTGGTTGATTTTTCACAACGAGCAAGTAATCGTTGTGTCCCGTTGTCATTCATGCAGAGCAGAAAGCACCAGAGCTCTCTTAAAAATGCTCTCAACCCTATTTGGTTGTGGAAGCTATGCCCTCTGCTACTCTATTAGATTCATTTCGAAGTGCAGCTGATTTCGGGAGCGTGCAATCTTCCCTTGGGCGAACCGGAGTTTTGCAGGGCGATGCGCGACGCTTCTCGGCGGACCGCGGAACAAGGACTCGTCCTAATAGAGCGCGGTGGGTCAGTTCCACCTCTTCCCTCTCCGCTCATGTCGATCCTTATCCGCATCTTTGAAGACCCACGATGTATGGTGCTTCGCGTTTTCAACTTCTTTTAAGGGATCTTGGGCGCAGTTGATAAATGTTGATGCAGCGAAATGCCGTCGGTCCTGTCAAGATAACAAAGTGCCGAGCGTGATATGGCAATGCAGACGAAGAGAAACACACCCGGATGATTTCATTTTATTCCTGCTAAAGAATTTCAGGATTTTATTTTCCAGGGATCAAGGCTGTACGCCTGCTGGACACGGAGAAGACGACCTTCATCCCGTGAATGGAGAAACTGCCCGGGCGTCTCCAGTGCCAAGTGGGCTGGGGCTTCACGACGCCAACGGCGACTCATCCTGCGCAGCGTTCCTTCTCTCTCGTGCTTGGAGGGCGGCGGCTGCTCCTCCCTCAGGTGGGGAGGCGGCGACCGCCGGCGACCTCTCCTATTCCCTCTAGCAATAATAAGGCTCACATACGCCAGCAGATTTCAAGTACAGCATTCTCGAAGGACTCTGCGTATTAAAAGGGCAAAAAACAAATGGCCATGAAAAGCTTTCGAGAGGCCATGGAATGGTCTCTCGAAAGCACAAACAGCTAGCAATAGCGGCAAAAATTGAAAAACTCTCATCGTAGCAGAGACCTCCAATTAGCCTCGCAATCGTCAGCATCTTCATTTGTTATGAGAGAAACTCAACAGTTTGAAATTTGAAATGCTGCTGGTCTTGAGCATTTTTACTGTTGCATTATTAGTGGGTCATGGGTGGAAAACCCTGAGCGCCGCGGCGCCTTTTACCACCCAGCCTTTATCAGCTCTTGAACGCTTGTGCCACTCCGGCTCTTGTTTCTCACCTTTTTGATTCATTTGCAAACTGAGAAGTAGTTTTCATTCGACGCATATATTGTCAATGAAAATGTCCAATAGATGGAAGATTTTTCTCTCAGATCAATGGTGCAGATGTTTTCTAACCACGCAAAGAATGGATAATAATTTCCAATTTAAAATGATCTAAAGCGCGCTCGCTTACCATTCGCATGTAATGAGTGCATGATGTCAAGTCGCAGTCTGTCTAGACACCTTCCTCCATCCGTCCGGTGTTTGCAGTAGTGAAGCCACGTAAGCACTGAAATAGAAAACAAAGAATGCCCAGCGGAAGTGTTTTTCCTGGCAAAAAATGGCAAGGACTACATGCAGGAAACTTTTCTGCATCGCCATCTGGAGTGCGCGGAAGGACTGTCTTGTTCATCGTTCGCTCAAGATAGTTTGCCCAGGAGTCAAACGTTGCACAAAATTTCCTTTCGTCAAAACAAGCATGAGATCATTGTGTGGAAGTATTGTCATCTGCAAGAATATTTAGGAGTGTACAAAGCAACGCTATTACGGCTACGATTCGCCGAGCAGAAATGCTTGAAATGCACACTGGGCAGTTATGTAGCTATGGCATAGCTTTTATCAAGCACTGTCTACAATCGCTCCCAGATAAAATTTATTTTTTTTCTGTAAGACACAACGATGGTTTTAAGCGGAACAGACACGGTTTAGAAGAAAGGTAAAATTTCAGCAGTGAAGATGAATGCGAGGAGTCTTATCAATCAGAAGCTTATTGATTTTCTTGCGTCCCGTCGACTGCGCCCCTCTCTGCTGGCAGCTCTTCACTCACAACGTCTTTAAGTCAAAGTTTCACTTTCAGAATCTCGTAGCCGGATTTTCTATCGTCACATATGCGGACGAAACGCAGTTGGCTGACAATGCTTTGCGGTGCAATATAGTGATGTTTCTAAATTTTACTCAATGTTGAGCGCGCTTGTTAATAAGAGGGAGTTTTACAAATCAACGACGAATTCAAGCAAGTTGAAAGGCTATATTCAGGTTTACTTTAGAAATTTCGCTCTGTTGTACGCCGCCAATTCTGATAGAGTTGAATCTTCCACGAACATGCGATGTGTGGAGGATAGAAATTTGAGTTCTTCTACTTTCGCCTAGAAGAATGCCAAATTATGGTCGTGTGTTTTGGGTCAACGACGAAAAAGAGTCACTTAACATTTTCACCGTGATCACTGTGCGTGCTTACGTCAACCATTTGCCAACCGGATTCATAATATCGGTTAACGACTGTTGATAAAGCTCCTCAAGGCGAGCCTAATCCAAAATATTCTTTCCGCGCAAGAGAAGAGGAAGAAGATGGTCGCTGACCCAAAATTAGTTAGTCCTTGTGTCTATTTCATAGCAAGATAAAGCGTTTAGAAACAAAATCGAGGAGTGGCCTGTAAGTAAGGCATTTGTCCTCCACAATTATGAAGATGTTCTGCACGCATTGTCGGTTCTTTCTCGCTGCACTTTTAAAAAATCAAAAACACTGAATTTTCTCGAGTTCAATCTTGCTTTTTCACGTCGCTTGTTTCGGCGAAGCCATCGATGAAATGGTCGAAGACTTAACTTTCTGTTTCGGTAATATGGATAGGACTCGATGGTGATTTGCTCGGACCCATCTTCAAGGTGAAGTCTCGTTGTTTGCAATAACTTTTCATCATGTTTAGATAAATTCATTTAGAAACGCTATCCATTTACCCACTTAACGTTGAGAAAAAGGTCGTGAACGAGCCTCCTTTTTCGCCGTGTCGACCGGCAAATAAAACCCGCATTTCAGAAAACAATGTGCACTGTGAAACAATCCCCCATTTCATTTCGGACTGCCAGATGAAACCGTATTATTTTTTCACCGACAAAGAATTTTTGAGAAAAATGATCAGTGAACAGCTTCGAGAAATGCCAAGTTGTTGTGGCCTTTGGGAAAAAGCTTTCGATTGGCGAAGTCACAAAGGAAACTCTAGCAGCAGCGGGCTTCGGGTTCTCTCAAATATGAGCCGGAAATGAAAACATACATATTTCCTCAACATTTTGGCGAAACATGTCCATTATGCGAAGCGGGCTGAATGTGAATCGCCTCTGGAAACGTCAGCAAAACAAATAAACGCTGAATTTTGCAGCTCTAGAGTCATTTAAAGAAAAAGTATAGGGCGAACACTCGGGGAAAGAGAAGAAGAGGCAAAGAATGTGGGCGACAATGATTAATTTGGTGAGCAGAATCTCTTCACACCTTGCTAATAACAGGGGGAGGCTTGCCGTTGGGCGCAGTGGATGCTCGGCTCAAGGCCGATCCAAGCCAATTTCGATTGACAACGCATGCCACCAAGAGCCCGTCCTCCTGACTGTCTACTGCCACGGAACAGGGTGTAAGCTACTTCATTCATAATGATATGCTGAGTTCGCACAGTGATTGTGAGTTCGAAAATGCCCTCATTTGGTAGAGGTTGTAAACATGCGAAATTCGGTATTGCATCAACAAATCGTTTGGCCTGACGAGTTTACCTGCGTCTTTCCAGACTGTCTTGTGAATGCGTGTTGATCTCGCCCCGCTTAGCCCCCCGGATCACGGGGGTCGTCGTCTGTTCTCCTTCACTGACCTCTCATCGACCTCATGTTGTTTGCGCGCTGTCCCTGTCCCTGACCTAACCCTCTCCATTCGGCCTCTCTACTCGCACAAGTTCATTGCGCAGAGCCGCCGTCATGTTTAAGTGTCAATTTTTGGATGCGTGTGCCTTAATTTTTTCATGTTCTCACACCGTGATTAGTTGGTTTGAAAATGAATGCGATCTAACCTCTGTGTAATCTTCAATTTTCAGGTGCTTATATATGGCGCATTGGCAAAATATTGATCAGCATATATGTGATTAAAATAGCTGGGAAGAACTTGTTTCCATTTCTAATTGACGCCTTAGAAATGCCTGTTTGCAAATCGGGAGCCCGCATTGGGAGGAGTGAGTTTAGCTCTGGATTTACTCCAAGTTATTTCAGGCTGAATTTGGTCCACAGCTGATGGCGGCCTTAAACAACATGTAGCTCATCAGTTCTAAAGAGCCGCCATTATCGCCGACCAGTATGTTCATTTCTGAGATTTTATTGTTAGCACTTTCAAACCGCAATGGGTTTGTTTCAGTGACGATCAAACAGGAAGCGATCGAGAAGATGACCGGGGAATGACGCAAAGACAACCCACTCCTTAAGAAAGAAGTTATTTTCACTTCTTCTCATATGGCTTCTCGCTTTTAGTCGTCGGCGATGTGTTGTTGTTCCGAACTGGTCTGTTTTTCTTTTTCACCTACATAATTCGTTCACCTTTTAAGATTCGCGTCGTTTCTGCGGGAGTAGGCACAGCGGCCATTTCCGGGGCCAGCTTAGCCGATCTGCCAGAGTGCCCCTTCCTTCGCAAATGTAATACATTCACATTTGCAATAGCTTTTTTAAAGATGTCTTCGTGTGCAGCGTGGCACTTCTCTTGGCAATCTGCGGGAGGCTTCCACAATGGGCGCGCTTATTGTTTACTGGCATCCACAACGGTATCAAACGCTTGGCTGATTTTTTATGTGCAGGATCTTGTGACTTTTTCTGAATGCGCTGTGGGTGTCGTCTGCCTCGTTTTGTGGTTCAACAGAAAAGACTTCCAACAATCGGATGGCGGTATGCATCCTTTGTTAGAAACGTGCTTGAAAAAAAGCATCAAGTATGATCAGGAGGGCACGCTCATCGCATCTGGCATATGCTTCTTCACCGCCTCGATCCACGTCCTCCTCTCATTGGTGTTCTGGAAACAATGGAAAACCTATCGGGAATCTCTTGCGTATGGGATGCGCGCCTCCACCGAAGACTACGTTCTTCAGGACCTTCGAGGTACATTTGTTCGCCTTCTCTACTTCTTGCCCATCACTTCGCAGGCTTCTTTTGGTTTCACATCTCGTCCGTCTCGTGATCTCGTCTCCTGATCAACGCCCTCTTTCGTCCTTGTTTCAAGGAATGACTTTCGAGCATCACATCAACTTCCATGTTTTTCATCATAGCCGTACATGTTTCAGCGCTTGCTCCTTTTGCCTTCTTGCATGTTTACAGGTTCGTCCGATTCCCAGGCCACTTTTATTAGTCTTCTCCTTTCCCCATACCGGTCTGACCAGTCGGACTTGATGAACTTTCACGTCGTCAGAACGAAAACTTTCAATCTCAACTCGCATGTATTTGGCTGTCCGGCTGTACATAAAACTCTTTGCTGTCGTAAGCCTACGATTGTCTTTTAACACAATGAAGTTCCAACCAGTAAATTTGCTACATATTTCAATGATTGTGAGGAACTTTAGGAAAGATAATTTTTTGAGTTTGCAACTCCACGTTCCACTTCTTTTCATCTATGAACTATGAACTATGAAGATTTATTCGCTTCGGGATTAGGGGAAATCGTAGTCGCGTTGAAGTTGTCGTGGAGCGACCTTGGGGCCCCGTTGAGTGAGATCTCTCAGGAGACGAGGAGAGTTGACCAGGCCGGTTGGA
>JAQIXL010001255.1:0-19430 GCA_034700245.1 Poikilolaimus oxycercus
TATGCAAATGCGGAAATCTCTAGGGCCGCCAAATTTGCATACGGTCTAGACAGGTTCTATTTTGGGAGGTTCTATTTTGGAAGGTTCTATTTCGGGCCAGTGCCAAGAAAGACAGCGCTTTTATTCTTTTCAAAAACTCAGCCCGAAAGCTCAACTGCCTGGACAGGCCAAGGGATCATTATCTAAACTGTGTGAAACCGCAGAGTTTAAGATTGGCTCCAAACAGATTTTAGAATTGCTCAGCTTCTATTCAAAAGAGTAGCGTGCGAAACACTCATGCATCTTTGAATCCCAAAAAGCTCAAGGCCATTGATTGAGCGTGCTAAACTTGCGCGTTCTAAAAAACAGCCCACCTCACCAAGTCGCAAGACGAGATTGCTTGGCCTCGTATCTGGCCAAGAGATTTCGTTTCTGATATGCGAAGGAAGGCCAGTCGGTGGAGTGAGTTGTGAGAAAATTGTGAAGCGAATTTAGGATATCAGAGAAACCGACAAATCGTCGTCAACATTCTGTCGCTTTTTCAAAACTCCATGCTCACCCGCTGCCGCCAAAGGGGAGGAGAAGAGAGAAAGAAAGACTGAATGTGTTATTAGAGGAAAACGTCGATGTATGTGTCAGTCCTACTCCCTCTCTCTTCTCTCGTTGGATCAAAACCTGAATAAATCTCTCTTGCTTCCATAACAAGACCAGCGTACCGAAAATCAACGACAAGCTCGGAAAGCGATGTAACACATGGGAAAACAACTCCAAAGGGAAAGATAACCTCGGCGACCCCGTTGAGATAAGACTTCAAAGTCCAGAAACCGTTAGCAGCGGTGGTCAACAAGATTTGCCCAAGAAGACCTCCGGCTTGGAAAGGGATTCGAAAGAAAACCGGGATAAAAGGAGTTGGATGTCCGTGTGTTTTCACACATGGACGCTTGATTGGTTGGGAAGCAACTTCATCATTTTCAATGTAGTGTGAAACGGACAGTTCAACATTGCTGCCAAATACATGGCATATGAGAGAGCTCAGTACCACAGAGAAAAAGGCGTTGTGCACCTAGCGCGCGATTCCCCGAGTGATCACTTCATTTCGTGGTTGAAACAGTCAACCTTCTGCACCAAAAGCTTACTGAAGGCAGTCGGCAGCGAACGGACATGCAAGAAGAGGACCCCAAAACAGTTCCGGCATGCAAGGACTAATGGGAACCAATAAACTACGTCGGAATCAAGCTAGCGTGAAACGGCAGAGTTCAGGATTACTATCAGATCGATTTTCTAACGTTTTGAACCTGGATCAGAAACAGTGTCGAATCTTCTTGAAATCGGAAAGCCATGAGGAGGAGAGTGCATCAAAGAGCCAAACAATCCCAAAGAGGTCACCAGAGACAGCAGCGTGATGCCGGCAAGCTTAACGCTGGAATTCTCACTATTGCCTACAAATGTCAGTTACCTCGTCCAGCCCGGAACTATCCTGAAGACGAACCTCACAGACATAAAGAGAACGACGGGAATATGCTCTAGACAATAAAATGTTTTCCCACTTCACTGAAAGTTTTATGTTGTGCTTTTTGCACCCATTCTTATCGTACCAGCATTGCCCTCAAATTGGATGCCGCTATCAACCGAGGTTGAAACGGTGAAACGACTGCCAAATGATCATCGGAATTTTAAACCAAACCTACTTTTATGCAAAAATGGCAACTGTTTCAAGAACCCCGGATTGGACTCAACATGCTCATTTGCAAATAAGATCTTCCTGAAACAGCATAGTGCTAATTCCCACGACAAGGCTCGCCACACAAAAATCAGCGACAAACTCGAAACGCGAAGCGATGTCAACATAGACATACGCCAAAGATCAAGAGGGCATTTAAAGACAATTTCGCCGAAAGGTAAAGGTGGGTATAGTTGGAAAAAGCGAGGACCGCGTTCGTAGAAATTGCAAACGTACTTCTTTGATTAACATCAGATTCACTTGAAACCGAGGAACGACAATATCACGCGAGCCTTTGGCCGGTGTGTTCAACCACCAATCTATTGCCGAAAAGAGACTTCGGATCGTGATGATTAGATCCGGAATTTCCAATCTTATTTGAAGTTACATTGAAAACGCGTTCCAAATACGAGACATTTCGTTCTTTCGTCATGCAGGGAAACCAACAAAGGTGCGATTCACTGCAGATGAAAGACAACCCGGATTTTGTGATACCAACGAAACCGACAAAGAATCATCATCAACAACACTGCCCTCTTTTCGAAAACATTATGCTCACCCATTGTTACCAAGAGAAGGACAAGAGAGAGAGAAATGACTGACTGTGATGTTAGAAAGAAGCGTTGATGTGTCAGTCCTACTTCCTCTCTCTTCTCTTGTCGAATCAAAACCTGAACAAATCTCTCTTGTTCGCTTAGCAAAATCAACGACAGCGCGCCACGATTTCAACACGCGAGACAGCGCTGGCGTAAATGCGATAACCTCGGCGACCTCGCAGAGATAAGACTTCAAGGCCCAGAAGCCGCTAGAAGCGGTGACCAACAAGATTAGCCAAAGAAGACCTCGGCTTGGAAAGGCATAAAGAGAGCTGGATGCGGAAATAATTCGAGCTTCTCGTCAAAGCAAGAAAAACTGCGGGAAAACATGGCGAGGGACAGCGAGAAAACTTTTCCTTATTTGAGCTTGTTATGTAAGGAAGGAAGTGGCCGTTAACGGAAGAAAGAGGGTAAAGCGAATATCAGATGCCAGTGAAACCGACAAATCATCGTCAACATTCTGTTGCTTTTCGAAAACATCATGCCACCCGTTGCTACCAAGAGAAGGACAAGAGCGAGAGAAATTACTCACAGTGTTGTTAGAGGAAAACGTCGATGGGTCCTTGCTCCCTCTTCCTTCTCTCGTTGGATCAAAACCTGAACGAATTTCTCTTCTTCAACAACTCTAATGGTACGGCTCGCGTCGCGAAAATCACCGACATACTCGGAACACGAAGCGATTTCAGCACAGTCGCAATGAGTCGCATTTCAGCACAGTCGCAATGAGTAGAAGATAACCTTCGCGAAATCGCAGAGATAAGACTTCAAGGTCCAGAGTAGTAGAGGTGGCCACCAGGATTAGCAAAAGAAGACCTCGACTTGGAAAAGGATAACGGGAGCAGGACGCGGAAATAATTCGAGCTTCTCGTCAAAGCAAGAAAAACTGCTGAAAAACACTTCGAGGGACACGGAAATTCGATCCATGCAACGCCCAAGAACGAGGCTCAGCAAGCGTAAGAGACGTGTGAGGAGAACAGAGAGAGAGAGAAGAATGACGAGTGTTAGAACCGCCAAAAAAACCGAGCTGGAGGACCGAAGAACAGCAACGTTTTCCCTTGCCCAACTCTACAAAAACGGATTCAACTGACGGAAGAGGTTATTCATCCTTACCAAGAGTGTGTGAAACGGCAGAGTTCAACAAGATTATTATCAGATGGAAGTTTGAATTTGCTGATTGTGAGTCCCGAGTCAAGAATAGCGAGCGAAATGTCATGCCCATGACGTGCATGCACGCCTCTTGGAACAAAAAAAGCCAAGTCCGCGTATCGAGTGGACAAAATTTCGAAACCATCGGAAATAGTAATCATGAAACAGCAGCATGGCGTGCTTGTATCGGGCAAGATGCGGCGGAAAGACAATAATAGCAAGATGAACGCCAAGGCGAGAGAAAAAAAACTAGTGGGCACGGCTGCGAGACAGGGGAATTGGATACAAGTAGTGCTCAGGCTACGCGCGAGAACTCCAAAGTGAGGGCAGAAAAGTTCAAAATTGCTGCCAAAGAGACTTTCGAACTGCATAGCAGACCCTCGATTCAAGCGGATAGCGTGCGCATCATTTCATGCCTTCCAATCAACAGAAACGCATGACTGCAAGATTGATAATAAAAGGTCACCGAAACGGACAAATCAAATTACTAAAACACCAAGCACTTCAGCGTCACTTATGCGACGAATCAAGATGAAATTTGTAGAAATTCTGAAGCCGTGACGTAGTGGAAGCAATACAATATTGAGGGCTGACGCTAACGTTTTTCTAGAAACGTTTTTTTTTGGAAAGAAACGCGCCGTAAACAATTCAACGTTTTTTGAAGTCTAATCAAAAGCCTTTGAAACGGGCAGAAGACGTGTGCGCTTCCAACGAGCTGGCAACCGAATCTCAATTCATCAGCACATCAATTTCGCAAATGTTTGTGCCTCTCATTGAAACAGCAAAGGGCTAACGCTTAGTCTAACGGCTCGAAACAAAGAGAAAGCCAAGAAAATCCTATTCAAGCCATCGGAATACTTCGGCGACGAAGGTAGTGAAATGCAAGAACGTGTGAATAAGGAAGATGGACGGCGTGTCTACCAGAACTTTTTCGAAGTTCACTCAAGTTTCATGTTGTGATTTTTGCACCCAGCTTATCGTACCAACGTTGCTCCAAATCGGATGCCAACATCAGCCGACGGTGAAACTGTGAAATGACGGGCAAATAATAATCATCGGAAAGTTCAACCAGCATTGGGCTTTCAAGCAAAAGACTGCACGGTCTGTGTACTGATATCGACCTGCTCATTTGCAAATAAGAACTTCGTGAAACAGCTTCATGGTGGTCTTTGAGAACATCGAAGTTAGCAAGCTCGTCGCTCGTGTACAAAGACAAAACGGCGTGGACCCGAAATGAGAGCCTCTCTGCTGTTGGTTGAAAACGACGACGGGTGTGTGTAACACCTTCGCCCTTTCTCTTTTTGAATGCTCTCTCCTATTTCTTCCTCCTTGGGACTCGCGCCGAAGTGGTCAAAGTGGAAGAAGTCTCTCCCAAAACATATTATTCAATATTCAATATCGAAGCGCTGTCACAGTGTGACAAGGAAGTCCTTTGACGGACAATATCGGAAGGAGGTAAGCGACGACGGGGACAAGAAACGTGCCCGGATGCGAGTCGGAGACGCTGAATGGATGACTTCGAAGTTCATTACGTATGCTCTTAGCTCTCCACTCAAGTGCATACGCTGATACATATAGCTGCACGTGTACCAAAACAAGTCCCACGCACTAGAATTCAAAATTAAGCGTATTTCAATTGGCCAGCAAATGGTGTCGTCGAGTCTTAACATCCCTCGGCTATTTGGCTTGACTAAGTAGCAGCTTTGAAACCGTCAACTCATTGTTTAGACCAGTTGCAAATAGTGAATGTGTGTCTTTCAATCGTTGCTCCAGCGCAATAAGTGACACGCACAGATGATCTACGCTAACAGAAGTGAGCGAAACATATCAGACGAAGACTGCGACGTGGAAGAACACTGAGTGGATCCAACAAGACAGACCGCTGATCAAAAAAGGAGCATCTTTGCAGGAAAGCTGCTCTCGCCTATCATCAAAACACTCTCTGTGGTGACTTTTGCAGCTGCGTGAAACTGATGATCCATGTAGGAAACAAAACGGACGATACCACATAATGGAGTCAATAATGCCAAACTGAATACATGCAGTCAGTGAAACTGACAATTGTTCATGGTTGAGACACAATCCACTTTGAGACTTATCGTAATGTCAGATTCGGCTAATTGTGAAGGACGCACACATCGTGATCAATATTGTCCATTGACCACGTCATTTGGTGACAAACGCAAAGAGCTGACGCTAAATGCAGTGGGCGAGATCCATCAGATCAAAGCCTAAAACGCGTTCGACATTTATGCAAGACCGCGTCCGAAAGGCGAAATGGCACACGAGCGGCATAAGGACAAGTCACCTGCACGAACGAGATGAGAACCGCAAGGAGCAAAGACGGAACTTTGCGAGAGTAAGGCCAAGGTTTGAATCCAGGTAACTCATGCCAACCCTGAGACAATCGGCGAGCGTGAGCGTCATATCGAAACATAAATTACGAAGCTGAGTGGTCTGACAATGCGCGACAATGGAGATAGTGGACCGACTGTTCTGTGAAACAAGAGCGGCAGCCAAACCCCAATCCGAACGCCCGACTTAAGACCACTTCGTAATATTTTACTCGTGAAACCGGTAGGTCGGCAAAATAAAAAGCACGGGCCACGTGTGTGGAAGACTAGAGAACCATTTTGAAGTACGCAGTGAACAGTAGTCAGTATAATGAAGTTTTTAAATATACTTGAGGTGAAACCGCAAATATGAACGAAACCTTTTCAAGGCGAATTGCCTGGAGAGGAAAGAGAAAGACAAGAAAAGTGCTCGGCTGTCACTAGTCGAGACGGCGACGGCTGACAAGAAAAGGGGAAAGACTTGGTTAAGGATGGCGTGAGCATGCATGGCTTCCCCTCGTCTTCTCCTGACATGTCTCGGCTTTCTTCCTTTCAAATGCAATCTAGCACTAGCACATGAGCACATCTCTGAGCGAAAAAACACAGACTCTAGGTTCCACATTATCGGTGGTAACTCATCTGCAAATTAATAGAAAGCCCGTGAAACGTTGAAGTGTTTCGCCTTTCGAATAAGCTAAGGAAGCACGCATGAAACAGACAAAGTATGATTTCGAAAGTGCTGCATTGCTATTGTATGGACCTCAGCAGAGAGCTATCGCGTTGTCACATTTTACGTGATAATATCAAGATGGTGAAACCGAAAAAAGGAAAGGACATCAATTTGCTTGCGCTTGATGCTGAAAAGTGACAAATGATCAGACTCCTGACCTTAATGCTCAATTAGAAAATGAGTTTTGATATACTCAACTAGCGAGACCCGGGAAGGTACTGATTTGGGCCGACAAACAATATCCGCTGTTCAGGGCTTTAGGCCGACATCCCGGGACTGTCCAAGACCGACCCGGGTTCCTTCCTCGGGCTTCTCAGTCATAGGCTGACATCCCGGGAATGTGCAAGACCGACCCGGGTTTCTTCCTCGGGCTTCTCAGTCATAGTCTGACATCCCAGGAGTTCCAAGACCAACCCGGATTCCTCCCTTGGGCTTCCCAGTCAGAGGCTGACATCCCGGGAGTGTCCAAGACCAACCCGGGTTTCTTCCTTGGGCTGCCCAATCAAAGGCTGACATCTCGGGACTGTCCATGACAAACCCGGGTTCCTTCCTTGGGCTGCCCTATCATAGGCTGGCAGGCATCCCGGGTCAGTCCAAGAAAGACCTAGGTTTCTTATTCATTCTACCCTTGACATGGGCCCTTCTTTAGGGAATTTTAAAGCCGGACAAAAATCTTACAGCTTGTTGGATTCGAACCTGAGAGGCTCAGGACCTGTCCGAGTTTTACCAAATGTGTCCGAGTTTTACCACCCGAGTTGCCGATTGCTAATGCTCGTTACTTGCACAGCTGAACACATAAGTAGCCCATTCTATATACCATTCGACTCGTTATGAAATGCGCTATTTTTTGGTATATGATTTGTAAGGTTTCGAGCAAATCCCAGAAAATCGACTTTTTCGAGGGGTACGGTAACTTTCTTGGGTGACGTCATCGATCAAATCTGACTTCATTTTTGGCATCTTCGGCATCGTATTGCCATAGAAAAGTTGTTTGGGCGGCATAAATACCTCATAGCAAAAATTTGGTCACAACGTAAGGATGTCAGGATGGCTACAACTTGTTATATAAGGTTAATGTGAAACCGACAAGTTTCGCAACTGTCTCGTTTGTATGAGCGATTTCACAAGAGGAAAGAGACATGAAATGCGCTGTCGCCAGTCAGGACGACGACAGCTACGACGAGAGGAGAAAGATCTTGGCCGAGAATGGCATGGGCATGCATGACTTCTCTCCTTCTTCTCCTTCTTCTTTCACTCTTCTGACATGCATCAGTCGTCTCGGCTTTCTTCGTTTCACATGGAGTACGACGAATAAGCCCAATGCGTCGCCTCACTGCTCATGGAAAATGAGACGACCTCGTTGCTTTTTTTGTTGCTTTTACTCAATATTTGTCAAAGCTTGCGATGAACACCAAATCATCCTGCATGTGAACTGCTCGAATGTTTCTATTGAATAGGAAAGGATCCAGAAAGTCCGAACTAACGCTCGTATCGCGTCTCACTAATTAGTCGCAGATGAAACGGACAGACGAAACGTGAGACAAGCTTTCACACTAACAACATAAGCAGAGCATATCAAAGCGAAGTCCGAAACGCATTCGTGACATTAACGCCAGAACGCTTGCGAAAGGCAAAATGTCATACGAGACAGCGTAGAAGGGCAGGCAGCTTCTTCGCTCTCGTGACGAAGACCGAAAGACGAGCAAAGGCCTAACGCTTTAACGGAATAGACGAGGATTGAAATCAAGGCATGTATCACAAGGAGCTGATCGAAGCCTTCATGCCAAGGGGAGCCGATTGCGATAGGGAACGCGCCAAAGGAGCCCGTCGAGAACAAATCAAGGTTTACCAAACAGCATTCGACTGGACCACCAGTTAGATATATTTTGCACGTGAAACTGGCAAGCGCGAAATATTTGCACGCGCCGCATCTGAACAAGCAAGAAACCAGTTTGATGTGTCAAAAGACAAGTAGCATGTCAAAAGGCAAGTAACAACGAGCGGAAAAGGATTCCAGATGTGCGTCAAGTGAAACCGCAAGCATGTGTGGTTCAACCGGAGAGAAAATATCCCCAAAAACCCCGCTGAACATTGAAGACGTATTCGAATTTCTGACAAGTATTGTTTACGAAACCGAGAATCAACGTACGCGTTGAATCACAATTATTGGTTTTGCTGAAGACTCGAGATAATGAACAAATGATTGCCGTCTGATTTTCGATTATAATGACAGGTCAATGCTGAACGCAAAATGCTCATGAAGTAATTGCCGACGAATGCTGTCATATACTTTGTATAGAAGTGCTGAAACTGACGACTGTTCACTCTTCGCGAAGCTGAAAGACTCGAAACCAACGATAAGACAATAAAGCTATTCTTACATATTCAAAATGAAACCGAGAATCTTTTAAGTAAACTCTCGTAAGAGGAAGGACAAGGACAAGAAAAGTGCCCAGCTGCCACTAGTCAAGACAGCGGCTCGCTGACGACGAGAGAGGAAGGGCTTGATCAAGGACGAAATGGGCATGCATAGCTTCCCTCTCCTTCTTTTCTTTTCCTTTCAATGGCAGGACATGCATGGCTGGAATGTTTTCGGCTTGACATCACAGAACTTCAACAGCAGAGATGCAGTGATTAGAGGAAAACTTTTCTTTCGAAGAGAATGGACGCGTGAAGTGACTTGCAGTGTTATTCACACACTGTCTTCAATGACGAACAAAAGTCTTTAGGCGCAAATGAACAGGCCGAAGTTCGAAACGCGCTCGTGACATTAACGCGAGAGCGTTTGAGAAAGCAAAATGTCATACGAGATGGCGTAGAAGGGCATCTTCTTTGCTCTCGTGACGAAGACCAACGACGAACATGAGCCAAAAGTTCTACAAATTGGAGGAGATTTGAAATCAAGACACTCATCACAAAGAAGTGATCGAAGTTTGTTGAAAAATGAGCAAAATTGAGCAAAATCGCGAATAGCCGTGAATGCGTAACAATGCATGCCAGGAGGAGACGATTGTGAGAGGCAACGCGCTAAAAACTGTTTCTCAAGAACAAGACGCTTATTATGGAACAATCTTCCACTCCACCGCCATTTTCCAATACTTTGCTCGTGAAACCGGCAAACTCACAAGCATATGCGCATCACCTCAGAGCACGTAACAGACCAGTTGAAGCGCAGAAAGCGAATGAACCCATAACCGAGATTCCGAAAACAATTATAGATAAGCATAATGTGAAACCGCAAAGATCGCTTCGTGAGGGAAACGTCTGAAGAGAAAAGACTTGGACAGGAAAGACATCTCAAAAGCCTTGTTGAACATTAAGGACGTGCTCGAACTTTTAAGTATTCTTGATGAAACCGTGAAATCAAGCGCTTATTGATAGCAGAAACCAGCAAAGATTCACTGACGATAACAAGCAGAATCAAGAGGAAAGAGTTCAATCTCGGCAAACAACGTACTTGGGAAATATTGGAACTTTTCAGTACTGCTTAAAACCGAAGATTGATGCTGAAAGTGATCGCTAGATTCGTCACCACGAAAACAAGCCTAGAAAAGCATCACATCAGAGATCGAACAATGGCGCTTTGACGTGAGTTGAATGCATTCAAGAAGAAAAAGCATCGGGGAAACAGTCGTATTCTTTTGTTTTCCTGAAGACGAGCTATTATCAACAAAGGATTGTCGTTTGAATTTCCGCAGTTGTTTGAAACTTATTGTGAGACTGCGAAACTTGAGTTAATTGCCGCTGATCCTGCCGAATGTTTTGTATAGAATCGGTGAAACTGACAACTCTTCAAGTTGAGAGGTTGATGAGCAATGCAAAGGTGGTTCGTCATGAGCAGCAATCAAAGGCTCGCGCTTTGAAATACTCAAAGTGAAACCGAGAATTTTCCTCAATCATATCGCTTGTGAGAGAGAGGCCAAGACAAGGACAAGAAAAGTGCCCAGCTGCCACTAGTCAAGACGGCGACTCGCTGACGACGAGAGAGGAAAGGCTTGATCAAGGACGAAACGGGCATGCATGACTTCTCTCCTTCTTCTCTTTCCCTCTCACTAGCTGACATGCATAAGACGGAATGCTCTCGGCTTTCTTCCTCTCAGAGGGACCACTACGATAAGCCCACTGCATCGCCTCACTGCTCAACGAAAATTCATTACTTTGGTTGCTTCAAATTTGAAACGAACCAAGTGATCTGCACGAAAGACAAGAACGTTTCAAATTCAGATAGCGTCAAAAGGCAAGAAAAGGTTCAACAACGGCGACACTTTGAAAGAGGAAACAGAACAAGTGAAATTGCGTAGGCATGATACGCCAGAATGATATTTCTGTACTGAAACGGACATGCGCAAAGGGAAGGCAGCGGACACTGATTGTGAAATGACTTTCTGAACGAGGCTGCACTTGAGGCGTGGCGGCATCGCCAATAACAATGAGGTGAGCTGGCTGGCGCAAAAACACCGCTGTGGAGTAAAGGACTTGTGAAGAACTACAGCACGCGTTTGAACAGCAGATTTCACAATCGGCTGTCAAATCTTCTCGCCTCTACTGGACTGTTATTGCACCGCTTAAGGTCAGTGGCTTATTCATTCCATTTGAAACCGAGATTCCTTGCTTTCAGCCGAACACATTTTCATCTTTCTGTTCCCCTCCTCTTCACAGCTCCCAGAATCAGAACAAGACAGATTTCGCGAAAAACGCGCGCGCTCACCACTGGTGGGCTTCAATCGATAACACTCGCACACGCGCGTCGAAAAATTTTCCGCCACCCCGCCAGCCGAGGCAACCTCCTCGCTGCAGCGACGGCGCGCTCTCGGGTTGGGGGGACGCGGACTGAACTCTTTCATCACACTCAATGGGTCTCCACTCTCTTCATGAGATGTAATCAATAGGAGAACGTTGAAACAAGAGAAGCATGTGAATCTCTCTCTGACATGACGAAGAAAAAGAGCGGAAGGGGGAAGAAAGAAAGCAAAGAAGGCGACAGACTAGTGTGTTCCGCGGCGCCGGCCTCTCTCAGAGCGCCCTCGCTCGCTCAGCTGACTCAGAGAAAGGGGGAAGAGAGACTGCTTTTGCCGCGAGCGCGTCGCCCCTTCGCCTCGCGCAGCGACGCCCGGTTCAATTTCCGACCAATGCATAGAGGCTGAGAACGGAGAAGGAGAGGAGGAGGAAGGCTCTTAGACTCGAGAGAGACGAGGACTGCGGGGACCCTGATTGGGAGCTTCCGGGCATGCAGAGGAGAAGCGGAGCGTGTAATGAACGTGTGTTTGAGGAAGGAGAAGGTAATGAGAAAGCAACAAGGAGACATTGAGGACGATGAATAAGCTTTCCTCAAATATAGATTGTGAAACGGTGGAAATCAAATGAAATGCCTGCAGTCAACCCCAAGCAACCTTGTTAGAGTTCTTTCCGTTTCACATATAAGGCCTAAAACCGATGAGTGCATTCAGGGAAGAAATGTGTTGGCGTTCAACTGACAAAATGAACAAAGTTCACGTCGAGCGCGTCGCTTTATTGTGAGCGTTTTTAAAACTGCGAAAAGAAAACGCTGCTGAAACACAAAGGATAGTCTGTGCCGGGCATGGAACGGAGAGCTGAGCGTGGAATAGACGAGCTTTGCGGAAGAGGAGGGATATTCTCTCGGACAACATCTCTTAATGAGGGAACAGGACAAAAGCAATAAACAAAGACTGCACTTTCTTGATAGAGTCTTTATGAAGCAGATGCCAACTGATCGCAAAAGATATCACCGAAACCAGCCAACTTGAGAACGGCGAGCTCGCGATTTCGTTTAAAATAAAGCGCATGAAACCGATGAGTGAACAATGAATGAATTGAGTTTGAAGATGAGAAAATGAAAGTATACAATGCCATTGAGCGTTAACACCAACAAGGAATTGCAAGTCGCCCCGAACTCACACAAACGATTCCTTGTCGAAACACACTCACTAGCAGAGACTCGGTCCCGTCGATTAGCACCCAAATTTTCCGCTCCATCACCCAGATGTCAGTTGACCAGACGAGGAAAGCCAAAGCGGCGTTCGGACCGGCCCCTCACTCCCTTCTCTTCCCTCTCCTCTCCCTTCCTCAAGACATGACAGGCGCTCGTCTCCTCGTCGGTGGGGGCTGATAAATAATGGATCGCGTCTTCTCCCTCGACTCCCGGGAACGCCTGTTTCTGGTGAATATACACACATTACGTCATCTAGAGGAGAGAGGGAGGGGGGGGGGGGGCTCGATTGGAGTCTCGTACGACTTTTTTGATTGATTTATGCCATGGCTATAGGGCTTCTCTAGTAAGAATTGAGCAAGAATATGCACGAAGACCGAGAAAGGCGACGGAGAAGTCAGAGTGGGTACTAGTGGAGAAAGCCTCTTCGACGTCCTTTTAGCCTAGTGCGCGAGGAGGTCCAGCAAATGTCCACTTGAAGAGTCGACCGAGGGAGGGAGGGGGAGGGGAGTGCCCCGAGAGTGCTGGGAAATGGGTGCGGGAACGAATTTTACGTCCTCTTCGACTTCCAGTCGTTTCGTCATGACGAGAGTTGTGGACGAGGAGTGGCTACGCTGTTTGAAGCTTCAAAATGGAAGTCTACCTAATGCCAAGGCCTCATTGCTCGGCAAAAGGCCGTCTTCTAAAGCGAGAGGTACGAAACCACTTTGAAATCAACTGAAAGTCTTGAGTGTGTTCGCTCCCCCACTTTGCTACCATTATCACACGGTTCAAAGACGACACCAAACAGTCCGCTCGAAACAGAACTCTTTCAAAGTGGGCGCAATTTTTGTATAACGAAGTTTGTCCAACCAAGCAGATGAAACGTAGGCAATGAAACTGCAATGAAACGAGGGAAGAAATTTGCGGCAAACTGCGCGAAGCGGCGACCGCGAGGCTAATCTGCTCATGACCTTCCCACGCCCGTTTTGCCGCCGCGGCCGCCGCCGCTTTTCTTGAAAGAACGAGCGGAGGCGACACGGGAACGCCAAGTCTCGGGGGTTGAGAGGCCATAAATATCCTCCTCCACGGCTCGAGTTGTCTGCAACATGATGAGGACTCTCACTGGGTAAGAAGAGGGAGGCGACGAGTCTCGAACCGGATAAATTAGTCTGCCACATAGAGAACTCAGGAACGCACGACTGCAGTCGAGTGATAGGAAGTCTGGGAATTGAAAAGAGAAATTCCTGGCATTTTGAGATTGAAGTTCCACTGATGGAAAGAAAAAAAACGCTCTAAAAGAAACAACAGCGAAGAGCAAAATGTACGACCATGGCAGGGATCGAACCTGCAATCTTCTGCTCCGTAGGCAGACGCGTTATCCATTGCGCCACACGGCCATGGACGCAACATCCATCCTCGCCTTCATGACGTATCGCATTCGGCATTCCTCAATGGTCCTAGAAAGCCCCCCGCTGGGATCGTGTGGGTCACAGACGTTTTCTTGGAGAATCAAGAGAAGAAACAGGCAATGATGACTCTGCTTTGTGAAACTCACGAAATCCGTTTTCACCGTTATTGCGAAAACACGGTCTGCAACACGAAAAGCCATGGCTAGTGTAAACTGCCAGGATCACTGCTCTTCAAGCAGTTGGCCTTAGGGTGTTGAGCCTGAGGGCTGACAAGGCTTGTGAGGAAGTCTTCAAGCCCGAGAAGTGTTCAGCGAGCCTTCATGGTCGTTTCAAGAGCGGTTGCTTTTTTTTGTGTGCTCTTATCAGTATGCAACACTGCTCAATTGGAGATTCCCGCTAAGGATTCTTCAACACTTGAATCGCTAGCTCAGGTTTGTTGTAGCAAGCTGGATTTCAAATTCTCTTGTAGAGTATGAAGGAGGTATTAGAGAAGATGTCGACTCTCGACAAGGTTTTCGCCCTTTTAAGTTTAATTTGATCTTGCTCTAGAGAATGTCACAACTTGAGGAGCTGTCAAAGACTTTCAGAAGCACCATGACCATCGCTTCCACCACTTCGGCTCAACAGGACTACTACACTGAGAATAGCTCGAGACGTCAAACTAAAGGAGAAAAAGGTTTGCATTTTTTTTTCGTTGGTGCACGACTGAATTTTCAGGTGATATTGGCTTGCTTGGACAGCCAGGAGCTCCAGGTTGGACTGGAAAATCTCAGACGACCTGAGCCCTTTTAGGAGAAGCAGGAGGAGTTGGACCTGGAGGACCCCAAGGCGGACACGGTCCACGTGGAACTAAGGGTGAAGATTATCTTTTTCTTTCAATGTTCTAGGCGATAGCGGAGCACCTGGCATCTCTGGTTCTAAAGGAACACCAGGTTTGTCTCATCCTCATGAAGCCTAGGCTTGCATTGCATTCTTAGGTGAAAGGGGGCCGAAGGGCCTTATAGGACCGGCAAGTCAAGATGGTCAACCTGGAGTGGCAGGTTTGAGAAGTATCTTTCTAAACTCTTTTGGTGCCTTTCAGGAGCAAGCGGACCACCTGGTGCTTCTGGTCCTAAAGGTGACAAAGGCGATATTGCAGATCTTGGTATGCCGTAACCATCGCGTTTTTGGCAAGACTAATTGTTTTATTGTAGGTTTCTCTTGGCAGCCCGATAACGTGATAACATCACCGAGTCAGTTATAATGTATTTAATAAACAAAAACATTTCAGACTATCCGAATAATTATGACAACAAGCTTGACTACCATTACTACATTTGGGCGCATACAAATTCAACTAAGTTTTTTCAGTTTCAAGATCTTGACGTAAGTTTCGCACAAATACCGCTGGATGTAAAGTTCGAATTGACCAAGCGAGCTTGTTTTCTTCTGTACATACTTTCAGCTCGAATGGGAATACGACTTTGTCTCTGTTAATAACTACTCCGGCCCGTATCTCAGGTGAAGACTCTAAATGCAGAAATTATTACTCTGTTCATGACCAATTTTAGGTTGACGAAAGAGAATTGGACCACGAATTTCAGCTTTAAAAATGGCATACAAATTTTTTTTCACACCGGTATTTTTAATTCGAAATTGAGCCTGTTCTCAGATGCTAGCGTGACAGGACGGGGATGGAAAGCAACATGGCGTGAAAAGTTTGTATAGGCCCCCAAACTAACAATTCAGTGTAATGTCACCCACCCAAGAACTCTCTTGGGGAACGTTTTGGTCTCCACCAAAGGACACCAATTATAATGATAACGAGCATCGCGTGGAGGTGTTTATCGTGCCACCTGGAATGAAGGTGAAAGCTCCAACTTACAACTGTATCTTTTGCTTATTCAGATTCGATTAACTTTCACCAGCTTTGCCACACAACCTGATAAGGACTACCTTGAGATATACGATGGGCCCACTGTCAACGAGTCACGAAAGGCGCGGTGGGTTCTACATTCTTAACGGCAAAACAGAGACATAAAATGTTGCAGCATTTCGGGCTTTCCGACAGTTCCCTTCTCTTATTCCAGTTCCGGCAGCTTCCTTACATATCTTTTTCATAGTGGTAAACAGAATTTTCTCAATGCTTGAAACCTTCAGACTCATCAGTGACAAACACTGGCTTTCGTGGTAATTACAAAATTATCGCATGACCTCATTGTTATTCCATTGGAGAAAACGCGTTTGCACGCAAATAAATATTGTACACATATTGTACAACACGAACATCACGAACTGCCATTTGATTCGCTGCGCCTTCGTCCGCTGAAAGAATACAACATTCTCGTTGAGGTCGAGCGAATCTAACGCCTTTACGTGCAATTAATCTCGACTAGACAAATTGTTGCGATGCGAGCACAGCTGCTTCGATCGCCTCAGCGCGCTCAGCCGCGAAAGTGCGAGAATTCTCAATGGGCCTTCTAGCAGGCGCTGTTCTTTTTCTCGCTCTTCTTCTTCCATTCCCCAGTGATGCCCAGTCGGAGTCGACAGCCACGGAATTGCCGACATTCGATGCCATGGTTCAGGTTCAGTCCCCATATTTCACTAACACCAACGAGTTTAGCGCATTATCAACGATTCACCGGCAATACGATCGCTGATTCAGGTCCATTTTTACTCTTATGCCTGACTCATCTGCTTTGAACTATTGCTTGCGTCCACAAGCAGCTGCTTTTTTAGCGAGTGACCAACCTCGAGGCTGAGCTCTCCTTGATGAAAGACAACCGTGTTTCCTCCTTAAACACTTCAACAATCGCCAGAACGCAACAAGATTTGACACGTGGCTCATTCTACCCGGAAAATACTTCGTTCCGGCGCAGATGCGCGAAGGGTGAAAAAGGTGACAGTGGGCAACAGGTGCTTTTCTTCTCATTTCAATGAATTTCGATCTTTCAGGGCCCTCCCGGACCTCCTGGATCCAAAGGCGTAAAAGGTTTCCTTAAATCGCAATAAAACAACGTTCGCTTTCAGGTTCAAGTGGATCTCCTAAAAGTGATGACGCTCCTGGTTTGCCAGCCGTTTAGCAAGCCACAAAAGTTCAGGCGTACAAGGACCTCCAGGACCTGCAGGTCCGAGAGGCAAGCCAGGCGAAAAGGGTAACAGTTCATAAGTTACGAGCGAGCAAATTCGTTTAGGAGCGCCAGGAGCTGCAGGATCAGTCGGTAAGAAAGGAGAACCGGGTAAAAATGGCACAAAAGGTAAATCATTTCCGACAGTAAAAATCAAACAGCCAAGGCGCGACCGGCGCACCTGGAAATCCAGGCAAACCCGGCGATAAAGGTTCATTCGACGAAATCCAATTCATCCAGTATCAGGTTCCACAGGAATGCCAGGCGTTTGGGGAATCGATGGAACTCCAGGTTTGCACTGAAGTCCTAGATTTTGCTTGTGATAGGTGCCCCTGGACCGCAGGGAGCTCCAAGCAAAGATGGCAAGCCAGGTCCACCAGGTTAGTTAAGAAATTTTCAAAAGCTCTAGGCGCCGTTGGTCCTTTGGGTCCACCCGGAGAAAAAGGAGAGCAAGGAGATGCCGGCGAGAAAGGTGAAAAAGAGGAGCGAAGGAAGAAAACGAGTCTTGCAGGTTCTAGAGGCCTTCAAGGTCTACCGGGTCCAAGCGGCGAAGTAATGTCACCCGAGTACGAGATCACTTCACCGCGTAAGAAAGTCTTTTAGACATCGACAAATATCTTTAAGACTATCCAAATGAGAACGATAAAAACGAGTTTTACGATCACACCGTTATTTGCTCCTTCGAAGACGCGTCGATCTCTCTTCAGTTTCAGAAACTTGTAAACATTTCTTTTGTCTCTAGCAAATTGGCGATTTCAACTTCAGAGTTGTTCAAGATGCTATATCGCCGTAGCCAACTACACGCCTAATTACCCGGAGACAGCTTTGACAACTTCAAACTGGAATGACGTTTGGCGCTCAGATAAAGACTGCATCAGATTCAGCCGAGGTGCTTTTATTTGTTCTGCTCAAAGAATAATCGACTGCTTCAGGTCATGGCGTGAAATTTCAATGGACAGCTACATGGAGATCCAGGTTTGTTGGAGTTAAAAGTTCTCAATACGGAAGCAGCATTCCGATTGCGTCTAAACTGGCCTCTCATGTCTATAATAATCCCGGCTATCCGGGTTATGGGCCCAACGAGAGATATTTGACGACTTTTGTCGCCGCACCGGGAATGAAGGTCAGAGCGCAATCTTTTTCTTTTTATGTAACGCAACAGATTCGGTTTACGTTCGATTCCTTTGACACTGAACCGGAGTTTGATGTTCTGGAGATCTTCGACGGCTTGTCAGTGAACTCAACGCGACTGGCCTAGTGAGTTTACTTTCATTTCAATCTTATGAAATGGATGATGCTTCAGCCTTTCGGGCAGGTTGAATTCCCCATTCAAACATTCGAGCAGCAGCAACGCCATTACTTTATTTTTTCGTTCAGGTTAGTGGTTTAAGCAAAAAAAAGAAAGAAACATTTTGCAGACGAAAGCAATAACGGAACAGGATTTCATGCAACCTTCGAATATTTCTTCTGACTTTTTTGCTCTCGAAATAAACATTTCAACGAAAATTGTCATGAAAAAACTAAAAGAGCGTTGCTTCTCAGATGTGTGACGAACGGGAAAACATTTGTGGCAGCGCTGGGTCAGCTCGTTTATCAAGTTGGCGCTTTCACGAAACCAAGACGCTGAGGAACACTTGGTGTTTCTATGTCTGCATTGACAGCGGCTCTTCTTCTCTTTCTCTTTTCCCTTCCTCAACCTGGACTCGCACAAAATGAAGCTCTAACTAAGGACTTTTTGGACCTTATTGCGATCGTTCAGGTATGACACAAAGTTTTTGTGTTATAGGAAATTTTGCAGCGGATTATCAGCAATTCCCCAGCCGTCAAATCCCTAAGCCAGGTAGTAAAGCTCTAGAATTTCTATCGATCTGAGGTCAGCAAATCGATTTTATTGTACTTTAGAGGTTCAACCGTCTCGAAGCTGAACTTTTGAGCGTGAAGGATCTCGTCGACAGTGGTCCTTTCAACTTTTCCAACGAAGACTGAACGAAATGCCGCCAACAGTCCTTACTACTCAGAAAACACGTCTTTACGCCGGAACTGTCCATGCACAAACAATAAGGGAGAGAAAGGCGACCCTGGACCACTCGCAAATCATCAACCTCCATTTTTTGCAAAATACACACATGTCTATCTACAGGGCCCCAAAGGCAATACCGGCAGCAAGGGTGCACCTGGGCGGAAAGGCGACAAAGGCTGGCAACTAACATTCTTTCGCATAATTGTGTATTATTCAGGATCTATTGGACAAAAAGGCGGCACAGGTACAATAATCGTAAATGTCACAGCGTCCATTAGGGAGCAGAGGTCTGCCAGGTCCAAAGGGAAATCCAGGAGCTAAAGGTTCTACAGGTAAAACATGCGCAGACGGTCAGTACACTCCGTGCCATTGAAAAATGATTAAGACGCGTTCCGCGTAAGAATGGCGCATCCCTCTTCAGGGCTTGGTACAACTTTTCGTTCGAGCCATTTTTTCCGACC
>JAQIXL010001256.1:0-19427 GCA_034700245.1 Poikilolaimus oxycercus
AAATTTGCTATCGAATGAGCTAAAGATGTCTGGGGTTTCGGCTTAAAACCTTCTGCAGCCAGGGCCCGTCAGGGCCCACCAGCCGAAAACCGACGTTTGCAGCGTTGACCTACGTGATAGATCAAAGCTCGTATGCCTCCGAACGTCCTTCTCATGGCTTTTTGCCGACTGTAATGACCAAAACTGACTTCGAACTCAACTTCTTCTTATCCAGAGTCAACAGCCATGCCTCCGACCCCAAGTGCGGAAGGGTCAGTCAAAATCGGCCCGTGGCGGAAGGGTCGGGCCCGTCACTGACCGGGGTCGTTTAACCACTGTCTAGAAACACAATCAGCATTTCTTGCAGAAATCACAAAGGGATTTATCGGAGAAGACCGAGAGCTATTTGGCATTCAACGCGCTCAGTTGAAAAGATCCTCTTCTTTCTTCGAAGAGCGTCTGGCCAGAAGCAACGAGATGGCGGAGGCAATCTTCCTGTTTCTCGGTGAGAAGTTTTTACTCCTTATTGTTCAGGATTTGGTCTGCTTCATTCGTACTTCAGCAATGGAGATGACTCAAGTATCATTTATCCCAAATGTGGCACTTATGCGCAGTATGGCTCGCCGCTTTCAGGCCAGTCATACCTATTCGACTTCGTTACTGTGAGTAATGCTCTGTTAATAGAAAGGTGTTTGCTTAAGAACTCAAATCGCTTCACAGCACAACAAATAGAATTGTGCAGAGAGTACTTAGCGAACGTTTCAAAATATGACCTGTATGCGTTTCCCGAACAGCAGGACACTAAATTGATGGATACAAGTGAGATGTAACAAGATATTTCTGTTGAATAAAATATTCAGATCAACTTCCTCGCGGCTACTGTATCTTTGGCCAAGAAAGATCCTGCACCGCTTTCACTCTTGGGCGCTATGATATACCTGTTGGAGCTCGTGGATGGGCCAACGTGGGCTTGCACGGTCAAACTTTCTTCTATCTACAATCCATCGCACGATGGCCGAAAACTAGATGAAGGAGCCACCCTGGTCTTCTCGACCGCACGGCCTCTCGCAACGACGTCACAGCCGACTCCGCCACCAACGCGAGTGTATGTAGTAGGATCTTTCGAGACACAAGAGAACTGTTGTGCCCTGTGAAAGAAAACTGTTTTGAAAAAATTTATTATGTGCCACTCAGCTGAAAAAGCAACCGCTCCTAATTTAGGCTCTCAGTAATCGTTCGTCCGCCGCCGACTCAAGCGGCATCACTTTTGCACCGTCTGCGACGAGAGCTACCACGACCAAAAAGAAACCCAGGACAAAACCAAGAATAACTTCGCGAAATAAAACTATCCGACAATCATAAAACTCAAAACCAACATAAACAATGGCTTTAGAATTGACAATACCATAAAAAACTAACATGATGCCATAATAGACGCAGTGTCCCCGATGATGCGTAGGCGCTGACTCAAACCACAGCTCCGGTCGCTAACGTTAATTCTATCACAAATTGTCTCACGCTCGACCACTCAGGGATAATGGATTTGGATTTCGACATTACGGAAAATATACCGGATTGTATGAATTGGCACAAAAAGGTTTGAAATTGTTCCGAGATGAGTATTTCATTTGAGCTGCTTCTCTTAGGAAATATGAGCAGCGACTTTCGCATTCATAGACTTTATTTTCTTGTGAGCTCAGAGAGATTCGAACGCTGAAGAACGTTGGCGCACTCGAGGCAATGCATGTTTTCGGGTGTGAGACACTTTTCTTCCTCACTAGAAGCTGTTTGAGAATACGGCAATAACTCTTTCGCAATAATGTTACGCAATTTATCCGATTGTTACAAGATAAACGTCTAAGGGCTGTTTCATATTCAACTCCTTCTATCAGACGACATATAAGTGGGCCGTCAAGAAGCATCATGATAGAATCAACAAGATGCTGAGGCTTATTCTCTTCATCCTCGGTAAGCCGTCCTGCTTACTGTAGACTTCGTTTAGGATGTGTTGTACTGCAGTCCGTTGTCAGCAACAACAACAACAACAACATTGCGATTACCGTTGAATATCCGAAATGCGGTAGTTACGCTCAATATGGATCGCCTCTTTCCGGCTATCAATATCTGTTGGAATTTACCGCTGTAAGTGAAGGCTTGTTAATGGAAACGGCGTTTTTTAAAAAGAATTCCAAACACTTGACAGCCCCACAAAAGGAGGAATGCAGACAGTACTTGTCAAAACTTTCAAAATACGATTTGTATCAATTTCCATTAGTGGAGACAGATACTGCAGTTGATACAAGTGAGATCCTCTTCGTAACTATTCTACGGAGAAGAACATTTACAGATCTAATTCACGGCGAATATTGCATCACAGCACACCAAGGCTCGTGCATCGCCTTCACTCTCGTCCAGCTTATGCCGCCTGTTGCAGCGCACGGATGGGCCACTATTCACGCGAAAGCTCAGACTTTCTACTATCATAACAAGGAAAAGAACGGTGACAAGGTGAAAGATGGAACAATCCCGGTATTCCCAACCGCACAACCTGCTGCGGAAACACCAAAACCTACTCCAAAGCCGGCCCCACCACCAGTTCCATCGACCACTCGTCCAACAACTCGCCTGACGACAAAACCCCCGACAACGAGGACAACCACTTCTGCACCGACCACAGTGAAGACTACGACGACTACTAAGAAACCAACGACCACAACGAAACCTACGGCAAAACCAAAGCCGACGACAACCACAACGGACAGCTTTATTAACCCCGACGTCATCACCATAAAGAGGCTGTGATGGCCCAAAGAATAAAGAAAATGCAAAAATGCCTGTATTTATTCTTCAAGAGAAGGGATTGTCGCCAAGTTCGTCCATGGATGTGTTGGGCTGTAGAAGAAGTAGACACGAGAATCCGCATCAATTGAGTGTTCACCAGTCAGTCCTTCGGGCACCTTGTAGATTATTTTCTTAACGGAGATGCATTTCTCTTTTTCGGCCTTCGCAGTGGAGAGGCAGACCTGGTTTCGATACTTTTCAACTGCATTTTTTTGATTTTTCAAGAGAAAAAATAAATGAACCATTTGTCTTTGTGAAATTCATCGTTGTAAACAGTTCTGGCTTTTCGATGAGAGTCACGTCGTCCGACTGCAAGGCGTCGAGACATTTTTGTCGCTCCGTTTCGGTGAAGATGATTTTGTTCCTCTAACAATAAAATTTGTATTGAGAATGAGAAGGAAAACTTGCCTTGGCGTTTTCAATTAGTACACTTAACACATTTCTCGCATCCTCGTATATGGTTGACTTGTTGCAAGTATACCCGCCACCGTGCTCATCGATTGTAAGCGCGGGATTTGCAGCGCTGTCATCTCCAGTCACCGGGTTGGGGCTGGTTTGAGGCAAGACGACGCTCACCGGCTTGCCAATTGTCGTCGTTACAGTGCTTCGAGGGCTGACTGGTCTTATCGTTGAGCTCTTTTCCTTATCGGGATCCACGACACCCGGAGTGAAGTCCGTACTCACGTGCTTGTCCTTTTCACGGTCTTCATTGGTAATTAAATCGTCTCTTGAAGTAGAAGTGCTTGTTCGTCGAATTCCAACACCAGCCTCATCCTCTCTATCGCTAACAGGCGCAAATGGAGACGTGGCGTTCGACCCCCAATCAATGGTGACTTCTTCTTCCTCAGCTTTTGTTAAACCTCCAGAGCTGTGTTGTAGATAAAGGAAGGTTAGGAGAATAGCGACCAGCAGGAAGATGACAACAAAGGCCGCGGCGTGCATTGTTCCGGAGAGAAGCGGTTATAGAGACAGGGAAACTGATAGAATGGACGAGAAGCAATCTTCAGACGCTCGACGAAATTCAAACAAAACGATTTCGCAACAAGTGACTGGACTGCTGACAAAGAATATTGGACTGCTGACAAAGAATAAGAATATTGATTGTCGCGACATGTTTCTTCTTCTCAAATGCCGCGAATCTCTGTCGGCGGCCAGTTCGAAAAAAGCTACCTGCCCACCTTCTACAATAACTAGCTCTTCCGGCGTCTGAGCTGAGTGAGAAGAGAAAGAAAAGCTACATGCTGCATGTTTATGTATGTTTAGGTTTTAGTTGCCAGCAAGTCCCCGATAGTTATCATTTTGTTTATTCAGAGCCACTTTGCTTTTTAGGGCCGAACTTTTGCTGTTTGTTGCTAGAATGGCTTTTGGGGTTCTCGATATTTAACGGGTTGTTAGGATCTGCTATGGCCTGAGCCATCAGTACAGCGTCACGTGCTTTTTCTTTGAGTTCTTTTGCACTTTTGGGATCAATGAGGATTTGGTGCAGAATGTCAATGCCTGAAATTAAGCACAGTTAATTGTGAACAATTACCAACTCTTTTTCAACTCATTGATCCGACGTTCAGTGGCGGATTCTCCTCGAAGTAGACGGCGAATATCGGGCGCAAAAAGAACGAGAGCAGCGGCGACCGCAAGAAATGCAACGACGATGACGACTTCGAGGACATGCATTGTCCTAAAAAGTTTCGGAAAATGATTTGAGAGTCAGTCGTGACAGGGAAAGAAAGAGAAGAATAGAAGGAAGGTGGGTCTAGTCCCAAAGGCAGACTCCTGACAATCGACATGCAACGTCACGAGCGTGTCTTTGAAATCACAGCTTTATGTTTCATGGGCTGAAAACGTCAAACGTGTACGAAAACACTTTGGCTGTTTTGACGAAGACTAATGAATGACACCATTTAGACCCGCTTTTTGTTTATTTATCAACTCTTGTTCGGTGACGGTGTAGGGTCGAGTTCGGTATCAAGATTAGACGGATCTTCTTTGCCGATTTTCGCCGAGCTCAACGGATGCGAGAGATTGGCAGCGATCTCGCCTCGAATTCGCTCTGCCGAAGTCTCGCCGACGATACTCTTTCTCAAAGTGTAAACGCCTAAAATCGTTGTGTTAAGAGCAGGAAACGTGAACTTGCTTACTCCTTTGCAGTTCGTCGATTCGATGTTCAATAGCAAATTTGCCTCGAAATAGACGACGAATATCCGGGGCAAACAGAACGAGAGCAGCGCAGGAAAGCGACGATGATGACATCTTCGAGGACTTGCATCGCCTAAAAAGTTTCAGAAAATGATTTGAGAGTCAGTCGTGAAAGAGAAAGAAAGCAACGAATGAAAGGGAGAGGAAATCTGACCCTAAACGAAGACTGTCGACAATCAACATGAGACGTCACGGAGCGTGTCTTTAAAATCGACATTTTCGCTTTCATGGGAGTCATTGAGGAAACGAACGACAGCGATTTCAGACGCGCTAGATTTCAGACTCCTTGCCTGATCGTCGAGACTGTGCCGAGGAAAAAAGAGTGAAAAGTAGAAGAAAAAAAACTAGACAACTAAAGAAGGACGACCGCGAGCTCGATTTCAATAGAGATGTCAATCGACAATCTTTATTACGTCATTCAGCTGGTGTTCAAAGCTTGGGGGGAACGAGTATTTTCTTGTCTTGTGGATTGACATGCATATTTGTGGGATTCAACTGGTGTGTGGGGTTTCCAAGAATTCTCTCTCGTAGTTGTTTCAGCGATTCGGTGGTTGGCGCGTGCGTAGATCCTTGAACTGGATTTGCAAGAATTTCACTCAAAATATCGATGCCTAAAATTGAAAAGAAAACCAATAACGTCTAACTCTTCTTCAACTCATTGATGCGACGTTCAATAGCGGATTCTCCTCGAAGTAGACGACGAATATCCGGTGCAAACAGAACGAGAGCAGCGGCGACCGCAAGAAATGCAACGACGATGACGCCCTCAACAATTTGCATCGGACTAAAACTTTTATAAACCAAGGTTAAGTCTGTGAAAGGGGGAGTAGGAAAGAAAATGAAGAGAGAAATAGGAAGAGCTGTCAGCTCTGTAGACAGACTTTTAATTTCAATCGACATTCAACGTCAAGGCAGTGGAATTGTTTACCTCACAACATGCTGTTCCTTTAGCAATTTGGTTCGCGCCTTACTAGGTGAACTACCAATTGTGGTTTCTCTCCAGCATGCTCATAATTGTAAAGAATTCGTAATCCGTGCAAACAAACGAATTTTGTCATGCAAACTCCCTGTATAAATATGAAAATCTTGCTAGGAAAAATTATGTATGCGACTCGCTGTGGGTGGTCTAAGTGCCCTCAAGGGCGCCGTTGTATTCAAGCCACAACAAATGGATCGGTTTTGGTCTTGCAAATGAAGCCGGCGTCTGAAAGCCCCTTCATTCCAATTCATTGCAATAGTTATAAAAGAGCTGCTCATTTAATTGCTTGAAAGGTAAAATGGCGCTGACCGACCTTTTGTTCATTGGTAAGTTGTTTGGCGGAAACACCCTTCTCCAACTTCCAGCTGCTTCTCTTGGTGTTGGCTTAGCTCACCATTATCACCATAAAGAGGTGCATCGCCCGATGATGAATCTAAGTAATCGCTACGACATGACCATTTGTGGCACCAAGGAACAATATGGTTCCCCGCTTGTTGGCGCTAAACTTCTGCTCCAACTCGTGAATGTATGGGTTACCGTAGTCTCTTGAATGGTATTGCGAATATTTACAGGAAGAAAAGTCGTTCACACCCGACACAAAACAATATTGTCTTTGTATACTGCAAAATTCCCGTCCTGACAACCTCCTCCAATCGATTTTACTCTCCGGCACAACGATTCCACTAGGTAAAAAAATTTTCTAAAGAAACAACAATTTAGCTCAATTCAATTATGGACATTATTGCTTTTCGTGGAGCTTTTCGCAGTCTTGTCGGGTCTTCTTTCTCACGCGTCTTGATCGTCCGTCACATGGACCGGTCTACCAACATCATTTCACCACTCAAATCTTCCTTATCAATTCGATACAAGAGCCTCCGGGAGCGCAGTGGGGCCTCATTTCCACCTTTGTTCCATATTTACCTGCCGCACAACGTGTCGGGGCACCCCCACCAGTCTTCTGTCCCGCTACCACAGCACAAACTCCCAGACCCACACCGGCGCCCACTCCACCTCCAACTCCTCCTCCGACGACTACGACGAAAAAGCCGTCACCAACAACTAAACCCCCTACTCCGACAACGAAGAAATCGACGACGAAGCCACCAACTCCAAGGAAAACGACGACAATAAAGAATCCTAATTTTAGCCCTGAAGGTGGTTCTAAGAAGCAGATTCCTCAGTGACTCAGCTGCATTTTTAGCCACCGTATAAAGAATGGAAAATGCATTTGTCTTCCTTTGAAATGAACGAAAATGACCATTGGGCATAGACGCTGAAGACGGCCGCCTGGCGTAGAGCCTCGATTAGTCTGTCTGACTTCTGGCACTCATAGGAGGCCAGACTGAACGTGTTGGAAATAATAGCGACCTATTTTTGACAGCAAATGATCTACGAGAAAGTGCCTCAAATCTTAAAAATTGCCTTTATTTTGTCACTTCTTGTTTCTTTCTTTTACACCCAACTCGCTCTCAACGTCGAAGCTGGCGTTGGCAGGACTGCCGTAGAGGTTTATTGGAGAATTGGGATAGATGATGACTAGCTTTAGAAGATCAATGCCTAGAATAGCGAAGTTGGAAAGCACTAGAAACAATTGTAAACTTACTCCTTTGCAATTCTATGAGACGATGCTTTGTATCGGACTCGCCTCGCAGTGCTTGACGAATGTCCGGAGCAAACAGTACGAGACTGGCCACGGCTGCCAGAAAGAGGACGATGATGACGCCTTCGACGACCTGCATTACACTAAACCTTCCTATGATTCCTATAGAGCTGATGGCTGCGTGTAAAAGGGGAAGCAAATAACAGGAATGTCTCTATAGACCGTGGTTCTGTTGACAGTCTCGGGATTGTCAAACTGTGTTGTTCGACATCCTCAAGACAATGAAGCTGTGACTTTTTTCGAGCTAACTACATACACATAAACAAGCGTCGTTTCAGGTGCTTGGATTTCATGGAGAGCCATAGGTTAGATGGCATTTCAATTCAGAAATCTCGCAAAATTCTTTTTTATCACATCAATTGTCCACATTAGATCTTTTGAACAAATCATTCGGATTGCTGGGAGTTATTGGATGGTTTGGAACGCGCATCACGTGATTGGGATTAGCGCTTATTTCCGCTCGAATTTTCTCCACGGACTTGGTTGTAGAGCGATGAGCTTGAGTGAAAAGGGACTCAATATCAACAGCTCTGTCGTCGCCCTCAGCAAAGTGTTCGATCATTCGATCACGTATCACAATGCCTGAATGAGTAGAGTTTTTGAGGAAATCGCTTGCTGTTCCGTAGTTTTGCAATGATTCGATCCTTGGCGTCCTCGCCCTGAAACTGCTGACGAATATCCGGGGCGAAATAGACGAGTGCGCCTAGTCCCAGAAGAAGAGCAATAACTGTCACTTCGAAGAAGCCCATTGCTCTAAATGGGTTAGGTTCCGGACTTCAGGAGAAATTTAGAAGGCGCGACAACAGAAAGTTAAGAAAAGACAGAATGAATCGTTGACATCGGCGTTGACAGTCTTCTGTGTCCGATCAACATGCGACGTCACAGTCTCGACTTTACTTTTATGAAAACAAGCGCTCTTACTTTTTTATGATTGCGAGGAAATCTGGCAACTGTTTATTGCATCATTCTTTAGGATTGAGTTCCTCGTCCAAATTGCTGAACGGCTGCTTTCCAATATTGGCGATGTTCAGGGGATTATCCGGATCGGCCTCGATTGCGCTAGTAGTTGATCTCTGGATTTTCCTGGTGAAGTTGTTTTAATTCCGAAGAGTTTTTGTTTATCGCTAGGGGTATACTTTCCAATGTTCGCCATGTTCAGGGGATGATCTGGATTGGCGGCGATTTCAGCTCGAAGTTGCTCGACGGACTTGGTCGAATAGCTGGGAGCACCTGTGACCGCTCTGACACTGAATGCCAGAAAAAGGACGAAGATAAATAGTAATGAAGACGGCAAGCATTATTCTGAAATGTGGTCTTTAATAATAAAAAATTGAATCAAAATAGAGAAAGTGGAAGGTTGGGGAAGGCACAAAGCAAGCTGCGGAGATAGGAGACAGAGAAGAAGTAGTGGAGACAGACTTTCTGAATCAAGCAAGCGTCACTGTCTGTGATTTCTCAATAAACCATGTAGCCTTTTCTTTTTTTTATTTCCTGATCAACTTTTTTTGAGAAATACTTGAAATTGGTATACTTTAACAAGATTCATTGCTGGGTTTGAGTGTTGCTAAATTATAGTTATTCATTCTGGCTGTCAAGCAGTTCGTTTCTATAAAAACCGACAAAAACCAAGATGTTGTTTGAAGACACGCCCGTGACGTCGCATGTTGATTGTCAAGACTGTCTCACACAACCAGCGCCCCTCTCCCTTCTTCTCTTCTCTTTCTTTCCCCTTCACGATCGGCTCTCATATCATTTTCTTAAACTTTTTAGTCCGATGCAAATTGTTGAGGGCGTCATCGTGGTCGCTTTTCTGGTCGTCGCCGCTGCTCTCGTTCTGTTTGCACCCGATATTCGCCGTCTACTTCGAGGAGAAACCGCTATTGAACGTCAAATCGATGAATTGAGCAAGAGTAAGCAAGTCGACATATCTCTAACTACGATACTTAATTTTAGGCGTTAACATTCTGGTCAAACACATCCTCGACTCCAAAAACCCAAACACTAGCGCGCTAACTCCAGCCGAGAAGCGAATTTTGGCCGAGATCAAAGCCTATCCATCGCATCCGTTGAACAAAGCAAACATCGCCACGGAAGATTTTCCTGATCCAGCTAAAGAGCTCAAGACTGTCTAATGACGAAATAAAGAAAGAATGAAACAATAAAGAGATACGACGTTCAGTGGCAGATTCTCCGCGAAACAACCGACGAATATCGGGCGAAAACAGCACGAGAGCAACGATGGTCGCTAGAATGAGGACGACGATGACCACTTCGACCACGCGCATGTCTCTAAAGGGCTTTTCGGATTCTTTGAAGGAAAGTGGTTGAAGGCTTTGTGAGAAGAAAGCGGAAACGGAGAAGAATAAGAAAGTTGTGGCTCAACAGACAGAGTCGTGAAGGTTGGCAGCGATTTCTGCCAGCAGTTCCTTTTCGGTTTTTCTTGGTCGAGTCGTCTTTTCCGCAAACAATTCGGGATAATTAATAGTGCCTTTGCCAAGATTCTCTAAATTCATCGGATGATCCGGATCTGCGGCGATATCGGCTCGAATTTGCTCCGAAGACCTCCTGGTATAACCAACAGTGCTCGCAGCATCGAGTGCTTCAATATCCAGTGCCAGAAGAAGAACGGCGATGAAAATGGCAACAGTATGCATGGTTCTAAAATGGGTCTTCATTAAAAGTTTCGCAACATTGACAAGACTGAAAGTTGAGGAAGCAAAATGTGAACTGCCGGCAAGGAGGCTGACTGCCGATTTGAATCCGTCTGCAGCGTCATTGACTGCTGGTCTGATCGACTTCCCCTGTCTTCGGAGACCCCCGACATTTTCTGCAAACCGCTTGCTGAACGCACACTTTTCACCACAAGACCCGGAAGGAATTTTGGGTGACACAGCGTGCGAAGAGCTTCTGAATGTCTCGCGGGGTTCCCAGCGGTCCTCACAAAACCCCTCGGTGGAAGTGTCACAAGCGTCTCGTCCATGAAAGTTGCTCGGCTGCTTCCACTCCTCTTCCTCGGTAGTCGATTCCATTTTTCTGATCCTTCATTTCGAGGAAAAATGTTATTTTAAAATGTTTTCAGCTCCAATCAGTGGCCAAATAAGTGCTCCGGGAGGAGCGCCGGCCCCTCCGAACTTCAATGTCTTCCCGGCGGAAGATGGAGTGGCTTGCGGCACGGAGCGCGAGTTCGGGAATCCGGCCTCAGGACTGAATTTTCTCAGAACCTACGCCTCAGTTTGACTTTTGGGTGATTGTTGCAAATTTCTTTCAGACAACGACAAGTCTTTCTCCGATTGAAAAGGCGGCCTGCACTGCGTTTCTCACTTCGGCCAATGTAGACGAGCTTTACCAGTTTCTACCAGCGCGTTCAACCACCAACATGAACATCCGTTAGTGAAACGTCTTGAGACATCTCGAAATCTAACCTAGAGAAACTGGGAAACCGATTGTATTGCCTGAAGTCTCATCCTGGCTCCTGCATCGCCTTCACACAAGTACATTTCACGCCGTTCATTAGCTTGGGAACGACGGCGAACGTTGAGGCGCAGACCTTCTACCTCTATCGCCCCTCGGAACATGGAAGATATATCCCAAACACGGAGCCCTTCGGCAACACTCCAGCAACCTCGGGCCGCAAGCTGACGGGCAAGCTTGATACAGACGAAAGTGACCCTTCTTCGATGTCGGCCAATCTCCCGTTTCCTGCTGGCCAAGCGAGCCCCGACGGCTCGAAAAATATCATCAATATAATCATCAACAATCCCATCTCGACTCGTGATACCCGAGATGCTACAAATACGAACAACGCAAGCAGCTTCGCCACAGCTTTTGTAACCTCGGGCTCAAACGCCACTGGCTCCCCGTAAGCAATTCTTTCTTTTGTTACTTTGATCTAGTATAAACGTTTGATATCCCTACTGCGCATGTTGACAGAAAAGTATCAAGATTTTTTGTGTAATAACGTAGAAAAAAGTTGGTGAGTGTTTTGACTTCTCATTTACCTGTTGAGAGCAAGGACGACATCGGTGTTCATTCCTACGACTTTTTCCTTGACTGATTGTGAGAGGAGACGGCGTTTGCATAAAGCCACTCGGCGAAGAATGAATCGTTCTTTACGTGAAGATGCCTTTCGGAAACGACGCATTCAGTTCCTTTGTCATGAGAATGTCGTTTTACAGGGGAGGCCTGCAATAGCGGTCATTGGACGCCTTTAGTGTAAAGCACAACGCCGCCCAACATGTATTCGTGGAGCCTAATATAATACTTATGGCTTCCCCTTCGCGCTGCCCGGCATTCAATAAAGATGTTGGTGATGATGATGAAACTCGCCTACAACACTGTATGAATGTTTTCACCTGATAAGGACTTGAGATATGTTTTTTTGTCAAAACAAAACGTATGCAACAATTTGTTTATCCGGAAGGACAATTCAGAAGATTTTTGGCGAAGCGGGCTTTGGAGGATCAACAGCCACAGAATCTGAGCGTTCGCCTGTCTTGCCAGGGTATTCGTTGCGATCGTTATAGTAGTAGCGCGTCGACGTGTACTCCACCTCCACAGGCGAAGTCTTGTCCTTCGGAATTTCGAAGTGAACATGCGCAAACTCAAGACAGCTGTTCTTGCCCGAGAGTGTAACCACACACCAGATGTCTTTCGACGTGAATTCCGCTGTAAATGATACGAATTGTTGTTATTTGGAAACTCACATGGATTCACGGTGATCTTTCCTGACTTGGGCTTTACAATTTTTCGAAGCTCCAGGTTGTCAGACCTCAAAAGCTGTCGGCATTGATCACGAAACACTGGGAGCTTCTGCAACACGTGGCAAGGAACGAAGGACTTACGGGGATGTGATCAATTAGGACGTCCAAGGCAGAGTGAGGATCTTTGTATTGAGCAGCCGATCCACAACGGCGTCCATCAACGGTGATGATCTTTTTTGGCTTCTCGGTGACTGTTGGATCTGGCGTAGTAACCTCAGGTGTGGTGGTCGGCAAAAGTCTTCGGAGCGCTGTCGTTGCCTCTTCAATTGCAGCTTCCAGATTGATTTGTTTCTCGCCATTATCAAGTTTTCCTTTAATTGAAGTCAGTTGAGCGGAATAATCTCTTGGGAACTTATTCAAAGCGTCCAAAATAGGTCCAAGTGCCTGATTTACCTGGGTAGGGTTTCTTGAGACCTGAAACATTGAAAAATGATACTACTTTTTTGAAGGAAAAAACTTGCTTTTGTGCTTGATGAACTAGATGGGTCGTTAGACCACTGAATTTTCTTATAGCGCTTGCTATCGCAAGCTTGGAGCTGGTTTTCAATATCCTCCTTGTATTGTTGAATACTTTTGATGGGTGGTATCTGTTCAGCACCTTGCTCCGATGGAGCTGAAAAGCCGTCCACCATATTCGCAAGGGTCGTCCTTTCTGCTTCGACATTTGCCAATTTTTCATGGAGAGCTATCGCCGTAGCTAGTCTTGTATTCAGCTGCTCCACTTTGGAGGCATCAGCTCCAACAATTTCGCTCTTAATATTGGTTACTTCGCGCAAAAGCAAATCCGCGGGGTTTGCTTGTGGAAGGTCCTGTTGAATGCTTACTAGAGAACCGATAATGTTTTTGGCTTCGTAGATCGGAGCAGCTACTCCGATAAAGGTGGTGACCGGGGTATTTTCATTGGGGTTCTGCGTGGAACAACCGGTGGTTATTTGACTAATGAAATCCTCAATTGATCTGGCAATACTGCTCTTCTGGAGTTTTGAAAGTTTCTCTGACGCGGCTTCGACAGCAGCCCGATCTGCGTTCCATTGAGTTTCAATTTCGGATTCATCGTCAGCATTGGAACGAGAGACAACCGCCAAGAGCACTGCAAGAAATGATTACGATTTGTTCTTATCTTATAACTCATTCATCTGATAATGAATTATGAGTGTGTTGGAAGATGAATACAATTGCAGGCGTTCAAAACATGCGCATAGCTTGAGCAGCTTGACAACGCTCTTGCAAACTCATAAATTGTGACGCTTACCTATGAAGTAGACACACCGAAAGGACTTCATCAGGGAAGCACTGGAGATTTTCCTTTGGCAACCCCCTTTATACTCAGTCAAACGGGCCGCCCCCTTTAGGCGCGATAAGGAAAGGAAAGATGAATCATCTCGGCAAATGATGCAGGCAGAGTGCGCATCTAATGGAAGGACTCACAAGTACATACATGCATTACATTGTTTTGATTCTTCCATCTTTGTCTCTTGTAGAAGGCTTACAACTTGTTAGACCTGCAGGTCAACTGCGAGTTTGTCTGACAAAAAATCAAGTGAAGAAAACTTCATAAAGACGTTTTATTCAAAAATAATTTCAGCAGGGGCAAAAGTATTTGAAAAATAAAGGCGAGTTTCGTCTAATTCGAAGATTTTGCCGTGGTTGTGAAGAGAGATCCGATATCGACCTCCGCATCTCCGTCATTTCCATGAATACTAATCGGGGAATCGGGCTTGCTTGCTGCCTCCTTGGCAATTTCGCCTTTCTTAAAGGTGACAGTAGTTGTGGGAATCGTCGTGGTCGTTGTGGTTGTGGTTGTTGTGGGAGTCTTTGCTGCGCTCCAGTCGTACTTTTTCGCCCCATCTTTCGGCTGCCCGGACTCCTCATGGAAGTAGAACGTCTGCGCAGTCACGCCGGCTGGACCACTTCTTTTCTCGAACTTGACGAGGGTGAAGGCGATGCAGGAACCGCGATGCGTCACCGCACAGAAGAGCTTGTCGCCCAGAGAGCCTGCAATGAGACGATTATCGCATTGCATGAAACTTACTAATGCTCAGGTTCGTCGTCGTGCTGACGGAATTGAATTGATAGAGGTGGTCAAGCTGTGCCTTCTTGAGGAAAGCGCGACATTCGTCCTTTTGTGAGGGAGTGAGTTGACCAGTGGCCTAAACAGCATGATTGTGCGTTGTCGATAAGAAAGAGAACCTCGACAGAGTACTTGAGGAAAGTGATTCCTTGAGCCGGAGTACCGAATTCGAGCTCACTGCCACATGAGACCTGGTCGACGATGATGCTGTTCTGCGTGCTCTGCGCCTCGAGTTGGGTGAGAATCATCAGAGAACCTAGGCACCAAAGTTAGAGTTGACAAAAATGAATACTAGTAGCTAATCAGGTAAAGCAAAATGAAGCTTACAGAAGAGGAAGAGAAGAGGAGAGAGCCTCATGGCGAAACTGCCGATGTCGTACCGTCGTCGTTGTCGAATTTATAGAAGACGCGCGAGAACTGACATTTTTCGACAGCCCGCATGTATTGGTCATCAACATGCTGCCAACATCGCTGCGCATGGTGGAAGCGGCGCCTCGACGACATCGAAGATAAATATTCGTACAGTGACTGTCTGCTCATAATCGTCTTGTTCGGTGTTTCGATGGTCGTCCTCTTCTTCTTGTCGTCTCGAAAGCTCAATTTCTCCGTTTCTATTCGCATCGTTCTGCGCTTCGTGACCGTTTCCGCCATGTCAGTCTCAACTTGAGAAATCTTCCAGGAACTTAGTTACGTGATGTTTTGACTTCAGTATCGCCGCCGCTCCTCGAATTTGTTTTGAAAAGTCGCTTTCGAGGAAGAATCTGACGAAGCGACGGCGGCGCGTGCCTTTCCCGGAGTTGTTTTCCTCCCGAATCTCGTGGCAGAATGTTTTGTTCGGGCTTCACAATTTCTTCGAAGCGACTCTATTGTGTTTTCCCGTCTCGTCTTCTCGGAAGGAGTCGCCGAAACGCATTGCACGTTCTTCATGGAATACGGTAGATAGTAGGAGACGACATTAGATTTCTCTCCACATCTCACGCTTGACAATCGGGAAGGCTAATAGCTAAAGTCTCCTGTCCTAGTCGAGGCCTGATTAACAATCGTTTGCGGTGCGCTCATACCCCATAACGTCCTTGTGAGACAAAGTACTTATAGATCTCTTTGCGCCAGGCCTTTGAAAGTTTTGAAGTTTTGATCTTTTTGAACCACAGATGCAGTTTTGCAGCCTGAAGGTGTGCTATTCTTTCGCTCTTGTTTCTGGCTATGTGACGTTTAGAAATCAAGAGTTTCTCAAGAGAAACTTGTCACAAAGCTGCCTTCACTGAATGAGCTGTCGAAGCGTGAATTTTTCGACGAAAGCTATTGTGCAGGTTTCTTCAGGGGTTACGGTAGAAGTGGGAGACTTTCGGAGCATGAGTCGCTGTACATGCGACACCGGGGATTCTCTTCGTCTCGTCACAGAAAGCCTCGACGCCTTATTCATCAGCGGCCGCGTCTTGCGGAGCAAAGGGAAGGAAGAGAAGGTGGCAGCCTCCTCTTCCCGTTGTCGTCCTTGACGATGAGCTGTCGTCTTTTCGCGCCGGGTCTCTGGTGAAGTCTCCCTCGGCGGGGGGGGGGCTAACTTTCGAGACGCCAAAGAGGTAGGAATGCAGACGCAACGAATGTATTCATGCTTGTAATCACATGGAGGAACGCTGCTCGCGCAGTAATTCTTGCACGAGCTTTCGGAGAGCGTCAAAATGTTTGGCTTACAGTAGCTGAGAATGAGACAGTAGAAACCGTTTCAATTGAACCTACTCTTCACTGATCACATGATGGTATTGCAAGAAGAAGAGAATTAAGATTCGCAGATTGAAGAGGCGCATTTCTCTTTTTGCCACGCTTGCCACTGGCGTTGGGACCTTGTCTGTGTAGTGTGGCTTCTTCATTGTGGGTGATTGAATTCGAAACAGAGTGGCATCATGACAGCCTTGTGAAAGCAGTCGTTTGGGGGGGGGGTATGAGGAAGTTGTTCCTTGTGCAATTCTTCCTCTCACCACCGTGAGTGATTGTACCTACATATCTTTCGCTTCAAGCTAGCGCGGGCTTCCTAACACCGATACTTGTTGACTGCATCGTACACGCAGAATTGCATGACCGGGTTTCTCCGTAACGTCGCAGAAGGCACCGCCACCTTATTCATCGGGAGGGGCGCCCTGGGGAACAAAAGGAAGGAAGAGAAAAGGACGGCTCCTCGGCGTGTCCTCGTCCCAACGATGAGCTGGCGTCTCCTGACACTCGGCGTCTTGTGAAGTCTCCTTACGGGGACGCAAACAAGCCCCAGGGTAGAAAGAATTCTTCTGATGTTTTATCAAGGGACCTTCATCGAGGTACCTCGAGGTGATGTCTCTTCGAGGTCAGTATCGCGCTCGTCTTCTGGCAGAATACGAGAGTTTATCGTCACACACGAACGCAAGTCCGCAACGATTTATGCGAACTCGACGAAGAATCGCTGAGTGGGAATACAGTGGCACTTGAAATTTATGGGATTGAACTGATAGTCACAAGTTGGCACACTTCCCGCACAGTAATCCTTGCACATCGCCACTGTCATCAACATCGTGTCACTCTTTCAACTAAAGGTTTCACTCGTCAGACGGAGTAGAACTTACTCGTCACTCAAAGCTTCGTGACATAGCGAGAGAATTGGGAGAATGAAAATCCAGAAGGAGTCTCTAGTCTTCGCTAAAGCTTTTCTCCTTGAAAGCAAGTTTATCTTGATTGTGTTTGCCCTTACTGACAGTCCCATAGGCCCACGACCGTCCGTGCACTAATAACTTCTTTCGCGCAACTTCGCTTCTTCAGTAATACGACTGCAAGTCTTGCAGCAGTCTGTAACGTGAAGAAAAGTGTGTCGCTTTCGTTGTAGTGAATTCTCTCAAAGGAGAGACGCCGACGTCTTATTCATCGACTGCGGCGTCCCGTGGAGAAAGGAAGGAGGAGAAGGAGACGACTCTGCCGCTGCTATTTTCTCCGTCTCGGATGAGCTGGCGATGGGAAGGCTCCGTGTCTTTCAAGCCCCTTTACTGTTTCCCTTACCAGCTTCTCTTCTTCTGAGGGACTTTCCTTCTTAGAAACTATCAATGATGTTTATTCCAAGAGTTCACAGAAAACTCCAACTTCTGTACACATTTGTTCAAGTGAAAAGCTCTTCATACACTGGTCATTGACACACGCGAAGCTTGGCCGACACAACTCGGTGAAGCTCGAATAGTTTTCACACTGACCAGCAGGCAAAAGGGAATGATTGGCCTTTGACTCAGGACCGGCACAGCGACCACAAAGGCAACCATGATGACAAACTCCGAATCCGCAATTCTGAAACTTCTCATTGGGAATTGCTGAAAGAAGTGTAATAAAGAGTTTTAAATCACCCAAAACTCACATTCATTCTACAAATGCTGGTGCAGTTGCTGATCGTGCAAGACGACGCTGAGTACGCTCGAATCAGAACAAAAGTCAGGAAGCCAATGAGAAGACAGAGAAGCACCAGTGACGTGATGAATAAAACCCTGATGAAAGAGACCAAACACCGTCGAAGGGTCGACTTCCGCAACACAAAGCGAACCGAATCGCTGAAAAAGGCATCTGAGATGGGAAATCATGTTGATCGAAGAAGAAGAAAGACTTGCCTGTGTGGCTCCGCATCCATCAAGCGCTTCACTTCGATTCCTCCAAGCTTCTCGGGCTGTCATTCGAGAATTTTAACAAGCTGACACCGGCGGAATAAGTCTCTAGGAAGACGTCACAAAAAAGAGCTTTCGAAGGTTCGAGAGACAAGCGAGTCTTTGAATCCTTGTCTCCTAAGGGTCGTCAATGGCATCTTTCACGTCTGAAAGCTTTTTTTTTGTCAAATCCCACAAATAAACTCACGTTATACACGTTACCGAGGAAGAGATCGGTATCAAAGGTGACAAAGCAAGAGCGGGGTTGTGTTTGTTGACAGACGAGGTCGCGCGGGTGGGGAGGGGGGAGATGGACGCGCGGTGATGACGCGGCAACTGGTTGTTGTCGACACTCGACTTCCATGCTTTTCTCGCTTCATTTTGACGACGATGCGTTACCTCTTCGCCATTCTCGTTCTTCTCTTCGCTAGCTCTTCTGTTTTTGGGGCAAACACCGGGTAATCAGGCTGTTTCAACTTTAAAATCTGTGTTTAGCTGTTTGTCGAAGCCCGAAGCCTCGAAATGCGAGGACTGTGAGAAGATCTGTCAAGGGTTTGGCCGCAGATGCCAGCATCTGAATTGTGTGAAACAAACTTCCTCCACTAAGGTCAATTGTCAGTGTGTTTATACGCCTTGATACAGTGGCAATAAACTGATTGAAAACCTTGAAATGGATTCATTCGAGGATAATTGTCCAGCAGCATTTCAAGCAATCACAATGACGATTTCGAATGGATTTCAAGAAATAACCATTGGCAAAGCGAACGATGTCCTCGGGAAGAGCGTCGCCGACAACAAAGGCCTTTGGCGGTTCGCCGTCATCGCAGGGAACGCCGACGACCGCCACATCACGGACGCCTGGGACACCGGCGAGGATCGCCTCTTCGATCTCGGTGGGGGAGACCTGAAATGGTATTGCATGGACATTATGTACCTGGATGAGCTGTTTGCTTCGCGTAATTGTTGAAGCCCAAAAACAAACCGCTATCCTTGAATCTTGATGACGGTCTTGACTCCTGGTTGTTGTCGACACTCGACTTCCATGCTTTTCTCGCTTCATTTCGACGACGATGCGTTGCCTCTTCGCCATTCTCGCTCTTCTCTTCGCTTTCTCTTCCGTTATTACTGGGTAATCAGCTTTTGTCGTCTCTAAAACAACTTCTAGATGTCCATCAATCATTCTAGTCTCGAAATAACGCGACCCCCCCGAGACCGTAACGTTCAGGTCGATGAAAAACGCCTTATTTTCGTTTTCGGCGACCTGATATTTTGTTCCTAGAGGCGTTTCGCATCGTTGTTG
>JAQIXL010001257.1:0-19425 GCA_034700245.1 Poikilolaimus oxycercus
AAAACAATGACAGATTTTTTATTGGCCCAATCGACGTAGAATTCCAAGAGGGTCAATTAACGGCAATAAAAAAATCTGTCATAGTTTTGGCGAAACACTTTTTGTGATATCCTTTTGGACGACAACTGCAAAATGATACGCAGTTTAGTTTTGTTTCAAAAATGATACGCAAAAACTTGTTTTTTTCGTTTTTCAGATTTGATACAGAAATATAACGCGCTATAGGAGCTAACGAGGCAGTATCAAGGTCCATGGCTCATGGGAAGGGGGAAAGGGAGCCGCAAACCGTGAGATCCCACACACTCCCCACAATGATCGACTTACCGCTCGATATTTTGCTCAATTTTTTTTCTTTCCTATCGACTTCAGACCTAATTCGCTGTTATTCTGTGTGCCGATGCTATCGGTACGCCATCAAGTTGAATCGGGTTCATCGAAGACGTCCACGACGCCCCATTTCTATCATTATTAGCAGGAACTATCCAGAAGCAATAAGTGTAGAACAACTCAAGACAATCGACTTTCATCTTCCCCGCCACACTTTTTGGTTCAGCTCTTATCATTGTTGACGATGATAAGAGATTGTTGACTTGAAAATTTAAAATGAAATTGTTGACTTGAAAATTTTTCGTTGTGAAGGAAAAAAAGCCTCTTCCCCGGCCATCGGCAAAATGCGCTTCACACCTGAAGCTGCTATACGGGTCATCGAGAAGATTCAAGAGTTCTATCGGCTTGAACGCGTCGAATTTCATGGTCGATTTAAGCTTGAGGAATACATGCCGAAGCTCGCAGATGCCTTGCCCGACCTTGACGAGTGGCATCTTAGCGGTGCATGTTTTGGAAAAACGCTGGAAACCTACTTCAACACCTCGCTGAAACCGAAAAACATCAAAGCTTCCAGCCTCAGCGGATTTTCGAAGGAGTTTTGGACAAGCGCGGCAGCGCGTCGATTGACCGGTTTGGACCTCAAAAAACATCAACTCAATGACGAGGCTCTACTGCAAATGCGAAACTTGGAAGAGCTGAATTTGGAAAGTGGGGGCGACATCACCTTCAGTGGAATCGCCGGCTTCGTTTCGCAGTGGAAAGCGGGGCTCCGAGAAAACTTGATAGACGCACGCATTGTCTTTCAGTTTGACAGACCGGTTTCAGATGATGAATTCCATCCAGTGCTTCGACTTTGCGACAGATATACATTCCTCGACAAAACGTTTCTGAGACAGTTTGCAGACCAAGCGGAGGAACGTGAACTGACGGCGAGGTGCACTCGAAAATCGGGCGAAAGCCTCAGCTTAGGCATTTTAATCGAACGCAAAACCGTCACAACAATGTATTTATTGATAACGTGTTTAAGTGAAATGACTTGCGAATGCGAATAAAAACAACCGCTTCACGCTATAAGATGGTGTCTTTAGTAAACAAAAGCTTTTGCTGCTTGGTACAACACTTGAGCAAAACTTTTATGGTGAATTATTACAGTAAGCGTGGTGCAATTCTGTCTCGGCAGCCGAGAAAGCTCCTGCTGCCTGTTGTCCATTACATTAAGTTCTATTAAGTTCTGCTCTATCTCTCCTCCTTTCTATCTATTCCCTACCTGTTTCGCTGCTATCGTTCGTGTCGTCACTATCATGACATCTTCCATTCAAATAAGGCAAGACTTCGAAAGCGTCTTGCCGTGACTTCGTGTCGGTCAGAAGAATACGCTCTTTCCGGCTGTACTTACTGGAAAATGATTTCGGTTTCGTTTATTGCTCTGCCGCGTTTTCTTTTGATCTCAAAGGCGAGAGATATTTGCTTGCCATTTTACGTCGTTTTTATCTCTACTGATAATTTTTGTAGGAGATCGAAACTCGGACTTTCAACGGGAGAGGTGCTAATTACAAGACTCGCACTCTCAGTCAGTGTGCTGATTCAGAAGAAACAAGAAGAGCTTTACTAATTGTACAATACATTTGCAATGGACGATTTGCCCATTGATGTGTTGCTCCATTTATTTTATTTTCTATCGACTTCCGACCTCATTCGTTGTTATTGCTTATGCCGACGCTATCGCGACATCATCAAATGTTGCACGGCTCTCAGGAAGCATCCGAGACGACCCATTTCACTCATCGTAAGTAGAAAATCATGGGAGGCAATTACAAAGGAACAACTACAGGCAATCAACTTTCATCTTCCTCAAAGCCCTCTTTGGCGCAATAAAAATGCCGCTGTTGATTTGATGATTTTCCGTTGGGAGAAGAAAAGAGATCGCTCCGCGACGATTAAACAACTTCACTTTACGCCTGAAGCGGCTGTGTTGATTCTTCAGAAGCTTCAAGAGTTTTATGTGCTAGAACGTGTCGAATTCTATGGCCGATGCAAGCTTGAAGAATACATACCGATGATAGCAGACTCTTTAGCTGATCTCAGAGAGTGGCACCTTAGCGCTGTTTGTTTCGGAAAGACATTGGAAAACTATTTCAACGCATCCCTTAAACCGCGACAAATCAATGCTAGAAGCCTGAGCGGATTCTCGAATGCATTCTGGAAAAGCGAAGCAGCTCGTCGTTTAACTGGTCTTCATTTCGAGAAGCATCAACTCAGTGACGAAGCTTTACTCGAAATGCGCGATTTAAAGACAGTGAAACTCGTGCAGCAAGGTGAGATCACGTTAAGTGGAATTGTCGGCTTCGTTTCGCAATGGAAAGCGGGACTCCGAGAAAACTTAGTCGAAGCAAGCATTGGATTCATATTTCTCAAGCCGTTTTCGGAAGAGGAACTCGACCCGTTGATAAGACTTTGCAACAAAAATTCTCTGGAAAGGCATCGCGAACGGTTTTTAAGTCAAGAGGAATTGATTTTGTCGACTACATGCACACAAGAATCGGGCAAACACGTGCATATAAAACTCGCTATCTTTTCGTTAAATAAATATTCGGACTGCCCTCTTTTCTGGAAAAGAGGGCAGTCCGAAAAAGATTGTTCTATGTACAATACAATCAAATGCATGACCTTTTCCGGCGACTCCGTGTCCGTTACACGGAGTCGAAAAGTGCGCCGTTCTCACGCAGGCCTTTTTATAAACTTGGACGTTTCACGCTGAACAGACAATTATCTCAGGAAATTGAAGCGAATCGAGCTTTCTCCTGGCTGTAGTCGTCGGGACCACATAGATCAGCATTAGAAGGCTGAGGTTGTGTTACGTCAGAGTCCGCCCTTGTCGTCGCAGTCGTCGCAATGCGGAGTATATTTTTCATCTTCACAATGTCTCGAGTGTCTCCTATGTCATCGAGAGCAGTTCCACGCAGGCTAGTTAATCTCCTTTAGGACAGGAGATGATCTTATGGATCTTTTTCCAGCTTTGCTTTAACTCGTTAGAAAGCTGTTGCTAACTCGCGTTAAAAAAATTTTGTTCTTTCACCGCTATAGTGCATTATTCAAGCAGGTGGGCTTTAAAATTCCTTCTCGAGTTGCAAGATGTTCTTTCCGGCTTTATTTTGCTTGGAAATGGTTTCGGCTTTTGTCTATTTATTCCTGCTCTGTTTTATTTTGATCTCAAATGCTAAAGATCTTTGCTCACCGTTTTATATTATTTTTGTTTCAACTGGTAAGTCGAACTATTAAATCTTCTTTGTTATGTTTTCAGGCATTTTGGACTTAATTTCTTTTGTAAACAGCTACGCTCAAATCTACGTTGCACAAGCAGAAAGATGTGCTGTTACGCCTGCCTTTCTATTAGATTTCGTTCATCATTTGCGATGGTTTATTTTCTATCGGTTTTAACATTTCAGGTACGTATTTTACGGCCACTTGCTAGGAAATCTTTTGATATCACTAAATCGCTACACAGCCATTCTTCATTTCACAAGCCATGAAAAGGTGAATTTTGTCCCATTGTAATAATGAAGCTTGCGCTAGGCTTGGAAAAAGCGCAACACAATAATTGCAATAGGCCTTCAATGGACAATTCCGCTAATTCTAGTCTCCTATCGTTTTGCAAGTACGGTTCTATGCGACGGAACCACTCCGCATCTCCCAAGTCCGTTTACAGAGGTTTTCTAGGCAAATTTTTTTGTAAGATAAAAGACGGTTTAAGATCACTCGCTGTCTAGTATTTCTCGTTTGCACAACTATTTCTTTAGTTTGCTTATTTCTCAACATTCGGACGGTCATAAAATTCCGCGAGCTTCGAGTTCAAAAGGTGCGCATTCAGACCGAAGTACAATTTATAGATCACTTCGTACAAAGAGCGTGGACTTATAATTATCGCATTTGTTTCCTTTTTCTGCGATTTATTCATGAGCGTTCTGGTCTCATTGCAGTTAGTCGCATTCATTTCTGGTGATGAGGCTTTTGACCGTTCAACGCAAGATGCGGTTTGTCTTTGATTCTTTTACGGCACTATGATTCCTTTGCAGTGGTATTGGCTAAACGACATTTTTATCTTCAATGCGCCCTACAGTCTTTTGCTCTTCAGTGCCAGTGTTCGTTCCGAAATTCGTCGCTTCTTTGTTGGTAAAAGAACACGGCACAACACGTCGGCGTTTGTAATTTTGGCGTCGCCTATTGCAACACAAGTTGTTTCGAGCGTCTAATAAAGAAATAACAATACTTGGCAAGTAATAAGCATGACTAAAACAAATTTACGTTTACTCACGTCAGGAGAAATGGACGTCGGTTTGAAGTCTTCTCACCAAGAGCAACACGAGCCCGTGGAATTTGGTCTCTATAGACGTTTCAGGGAAGGAAAATTTTCGGATCATCGAGGTTTACGCATTATTTCGCTTGGCTGGTTTCTGTGCGCCAACACGCTTAACTTCGGGTGTTCCAGAGTGATTTCTAAAGAATCCCCGTCACTTTCACTCTCACGCCACCCCATCGCGACAAAACAGAGTGCCAAAGCGGAAGAACTGGTGTTCGGCCAGCAGAGTATAAAAGCAGCACGCCGTGAAGAGTGAGACCAAAGTCAGCAGCGCCTACACTCTTCCTTCCACAACATGTCCTTCTCTACAACCTTGTAAGTTTTATGAAGGAAATCGAGTGAATTGCTTCAGCTTCGCAATCTTCCTTCTTGTCGCACTCATTGCCCTTGTCCAGGAGAGCGCCGCCCAATACGTGAGTGTTAACATAAAAAAATCGTCAAGTCTGAAATTACAGTACAACGGTTATTATGCAAATGGCTACGGCTACTACCCGTACAGCAACGGCTATGTCTATGGATATGGACGTCGTTGAACGTGGCATTACAGCGGCGGCAAGAGCGAGTTAAACTTAACGACGGCCGCCTCAGCACTAATAGAGATTTTTTTTAGTTGCATTCAATGTTCTGCGTTTTACGCAAGAATAAACATTTTCGCTGTTCACTTTCTTTTAATTCCTTCGGTCTTAGGCCCTTCACAGCAAAATAAAATCAGGACAAAAATAGGAAAAAGTTCACGAAGATCACTCGACGCCGTTGGAACACCCGCTGCTCTGCTTCGGACATTAAAACTTCCAGCTGACAAGTGCGCCTTATGATAAGTATCTACAATACATTGGAGGCGCATGATACTTTTTTTGGTCACGTCACTGATCGCAACACCTCGAGCTTCATGAGCACAGAAAACTACGATATTATCTCATTAGTTTGCTGTGCCGATGACAAAAGGACCAGACTGCGAACCTCAGAAGGTGGAACATCGGCGAGGAGAACGACAGCAGAAGATTGACTTCCCCATGTCAGTGCACATGCGAGTATGTAAGTGTTTATGCTTGTAATATGACGTTTCCGTCAAGATCTTCGGAAAACTCTCCAATTTCATCAACCATCACATCATCGAAGGCTCATGTTTGTTGTCGAAATACAACGTCCTAGATGTTTTCTTGGTTGGTTACGGAGAAAATTACCTAAAGTGCCCCGGATTGACCAGTCGAACTTCTTCTTTTAGCAAGCCTGCTTGCATAACCAAAACAAATGCTTGGCAAACATAACACAAGCGCTGACTCTAATTTACTAAACTGACACACTTGGCTTCACTCGATTGTACTAATACAAGACTCTGTCGTCAGTTTTTCAACAGTCTCACAGTCTCAACTGATTAGCGGTAATAGATGTTGGGGCTGTTTCACGAGCCCAACTCGCGTCCACCAACGACTATCTCTCCTCTGCATTATGCAAACGGCACCCAGTACTTCGTTCGAACGGTAGGTTCTTCCGCTGCCTAAGCTCTTCGCTGCAAACGCCCTAAGCATAGTAGCTCTCCCCCCAGCTATGCACATGCGATTCGCAATAAAATCTTTATTACGAACTGATCGGTGGGAAGCGATGTCCACGACCGAGCTTCGTGACGGTCAATTGATTTTCGTTAGGGTGGAAGGTGTTCTGGAAGTAGTCCAGGCGATAGCGTTTTGCAAGGAAAATGGGGCCGACAGACACATCGATACGGTAGTTGGCTCCGATGAAATATTGGAAGATTCTTTGAACTTGGGCTCTCTCAACTTGAACCGTGTGTCGAATTCCTGAGAATGGACCCTTGAGTTGAGGAAGCGCCAGGTTGACAATCCTCTTCACTGCCGGGTCATTCACGGAGATGTCGACGAAGGGAGGGTTGAGGATGATGTTGCGGTCGTAGCCGAAGGCAAAGGAGAGGAGGGTCACGAAGACTAGGAGGCGTAGCATCGTCAAGGCGAGCAACACCTGAAGACTGACTTCTCCTTGTCGGTGCCTGGCTTTTATCCCCGATGCATGACGTTTTCCTTGAAGATCTCCGGACAACAAGCATTTCATCAGTCATCACATCATCGAAGGTTCGTGTTTGTTATCCATGTCTTACATCAGATTTGCCCTGCTTCTTGCAAAAGCGCGTTTCATTGTGAAGTTACTTTAAAAGAGAGCGACTAACATAAGCCAACTTTATCGCACCAATTCTTTGAAGAGTACGGAAGCTGGTTTCTATAGCAGTTTCAGAAAAGGCAACCTTTTGGATTAAGGAATTTTAGCGAATTGTTTCGCGCGACTGACTTCTGTGTGCCAACAGGCTTAACTTCTGGCGTTCCAGAGCGATTTCTAAAGAATCCCCGTCACTTTTCACCTCACGCCACTCAACCTCGACAAAGCAGAGTGCCTAAAGCGGATGGACTGATGTTCGCTCAGGGGAGTATAAAAGCAGCACATCGTGAAGAGCGCTTCCAAAATCAACAGCGCCTATACTCTTTCCTCGACATCAGCAGCATGACCTTCTCGACCTTGTAAGTTCTGCAATTCGAATCTTATGATTTTCTCTATGATTTTCTTCAGCCTCACAAACGTCCTTCTCATCGCCTTAATCGCCCTCAACATCCAAGAGAGCGTCGCCCAATACATGAGTGTTGGCATAATACTCACGAAGTCTAAAATTACAGTACAACGGCTATTATGGAAATGCCTACGGCTACGGCTACTATCCATACCGCAGCAACTATGTCTATGGTTATGGTCGTCGTTGAACCTTTGCTTCAAGTGCGCTCAAAGTTTTTTTTGTGGTCATCCCCAACTACACACGGCTCGCAATAAAATCTTTATTACGCATTTATAGGCGGGAATCCAGTTCCAGGCAGTTTCTTGATGGAGTTCAACCAACTTTTGTTGGGGAAGGTGCCCTTGAAGTAGTCCACGCGGAAGCGTTGTGCAAACTGGCGACTGCCGACGGCTACATCGATGAGGTAGAATGCTCCGTTGAGAAAGCGGACGACAGGCTTGCTTTGTGCCCTAACGACCCCGACAAGGACGGGGATCCCTGGTGGATAGCGCACGATTTTCTCGAGCTGAGGACGGACTAGGGAAACGATCCTCTTCACTGCCGGATCGTTCACGGAGATGTCCCTGTAGGGAGGGTTGATGATGATGCGGTCGTAGCCGAAGGCGAAGGAGAGGAGGGCGACAAAGCCTAGGAGACGAAGCATCGTCAAGGCGAGGACTCCTGAAGACTGACTTCTTCTTGTCGGTACCCGGCTTTTATGCTTGATGCATGACGTTTACTTCAAGATCACCCGACAAACAAGCATTTCATCAGCCATCCCTTGGTACGGTCTAAAAACAGATTCCGACCCCCCCCCCCCTTACAGGCCCACCGCCCCCTGAGGCTCTTTCTGAAGGCATGAGGACTGATTTTCCCTTGTCGGTATCACATAAGTTGCCATGCCCGTGGCATGACGTTTCCCTCAAGATCTCCGAAAAACTTTCAAATTACATCAACCATCACATCATCGAAGGCTCTTTTTGTTTGTTGTCGATTTACGACCGCGGAAAGGTTTTCTTTGTTAGCTGCAGAGGAGAGAAAATTGCTTGAAAAAAGTTTCCTTGGATTGATCATCTCGATTGTTTTTTATCAGTTTGTCGTTTGCAAAGGGCACCCAAAACTTTGCGTTAGCTCTGCATGTTCTTTCCATGCCAAAGCTCTTTGCTTCAAACGCACTCAAGATGTAAACATCCCCAGCTACATACGACTCGCAATAAAATCTTTTATTACGAATTGATCCGTGGTCCAGGCAGCCTCTTGATGGAGTTCAAGCGGCTGTGGTGGCCAGGGTAGCCGCCAAGGAAGTAGTCCACGCGGAAGCGTTGTCCAACGTGGCCGCTCCCGATGTATACATCGATAAGGTAGAAGTCTCCGTTAAAATGCACCGCAGAGAGAGTCTTGATTTGCGCTCTCAGGACGGAAAGACGGGCAGGAAACCCTGGTGGAATGTCCGCGAGTTTCTTGAGCTGAGGACGGACCAGGGAGACGATCTTGTTCACTGTCAGATCGTTCACGGAGATGTCCTTGTAGGCAACGTCGTAGAAGGCAAAGACGAAGGAGAAGAGCGCCACGAAGCCTAGAAGACGGAGCATCGTCGAGGCGTGCAACGCCTGAAGACTGACTTCTCCCTGTCGGTGCCCGGCTTTTATGCGCGATGCATGACGTTTCCTTGAAGAGCTCCCAACAAACAAGCATTTCATCAGCCGTCACATCATCGCAATCTCTTGTTTGGTGTTGAAATTGAGTGTCCTAGACGCTTTCTTCGTTGGTTGCGAAGGAGACAAAATTGCTATAAATAAGTTTTCTCGGATTGACAAGCTGACCTTTTCAAAATTTTTTTCAAAATATTGGAAAGCCGAAGTTTTGTTTAGTGCTTCCCATAGATGAACTCCAGCATGTATCTGTGCCTTTGTTCTGACTACAAGAAGTCTTGAAACTCACTCATGGGGAGTCCGACAAATGCGCCAATCAATGTCAACATCAAGGCCTTTCTTGTTGACATTAGAGAGGAACTCGAACCAAAAAAATCTAAAATTGAAAGCGGCGTTGTTTCACAAACGCAAACTCGTGCTCATGTCAACAAGGCATTCTCGTCACTGCACCATGGACAACTCCGCTGAACTTGTGCTGGCAGATGAAACTTCACCGTAATTTCGTCAGTTTGCCCTTCGCAAGTGTGCTCAAAACATTCGTTAACTTTATATAGAAACCTATTACCATCCTGACATTGTGACAATGTTCCCAAATTTTTGCTATGAGGTTTTTATGACTTCCAAACAACTTTACTATAGCAATACGATGCCGTAGATGCCAAAAATGAAGTCAGATTTGACCGGTGACGTCATCCAAGAAAGTTACCGTACCCCTCAAAAAAGTCGATTTTCTAGGATTTGCTCGAAACCTTGCAAATCATATACCAAAAGATAGAGCATTTCATGGCGAGTCGAACGGTATATAGATTGAGCCACTTATATGTTCAGCTGTGCAAGTAATGAGCATTTGCAATCGGCAACTCGGGTGGTAAAACTCGGACACAGGTGGTAAAACTCGGACAGGTCCTGAACCTCTCAGGTTCGAATCCAACAAGCCATAAGATTTTTGTCCGGTTTTAAAATCCTTTAAAGAAAGCCTTTGTCAGGGTTAGTATGAATAAGAAACCTAGGTCTTTCGTGAACACTCTCGGGATGTCAGCCTATGAAAGGTCAACGCAAGGAAACAACCCGGGTCGGTCTTGAACACTCCCGGGACTTGGACACTCTCGGGATGTCAGCCTACGAAAGGTCAATCCAAGTAAGGAACCCGGGTTGGTCCTGGACAGTCCCGGGAAGCCATCCTAGAGCTCTGATCAGCTCAGGCAAGTACCTTAGTTGGTCTTTGACACTCCCGGGATACCAGCCTATGAAAGGTCAGCCTAAGGAAGGAACCCAGGTCGGCTTTGGACACTTCCGGGACGTCAGCGGGACGTCAGCCTCTGACTGAGCAGCCCAAGGAAGGAGCCCGGGTTGGTCTCGGACACTCCCGAGATGTCAGCCTGTGACTGGGCAGCCCAAGGAAGGATCCCGGGTTGGTCTTCAGCCTACGAAAGGTCAACCCAAGTAAGGAACCCGGGTTGGTCCTGGACAGTCCCGGGAAGCCATCCTAGAGCTCTGATCAGCTCAGGCAAGTACCTTAGTTGGTCTTTGACACTCCCGGGATACCAGCCTATGAAAGGTCAGCCTAAGGAAGGAACCCAGGTCGGCTTTGGACACTTCCGGGACGTCAGCGGGACGTCAGCCTCTGACTGAGCAGCCCAAGGAAGGAACCCGGGTTGGTCTCGGACACTCCCGGGATACCAGCCTAAAGCTCTGGTCAGCTCAAGTAAGGAGACGTGTTGATCATGGACAGCCCCGGGATACCAGTCTAAAGTTCTGGTCAGCTCAAGTAAGGAACCCGGGTTGGTCTTGGACAGTTCCGGGATGCCAGCTTAAAGCTCTGGTCAGCCCAAGGAAAGAACCCGGGTTGGTCTTGGACACTCTCGGGATGTCAGCCTATGACTGAGAAGCCCAAGAAAGGAACCCAGGTTGGTCCTGAATAGTCCCGGGAAGCATGCCTAGAGCTCTTATCAGCTCAAGTAAGGTACCTGGTTGACCTTGGACACTCGCGGGATGTCAGCCTATGAAAGGCCAACCCAAGTAAAGAACCCGGGTTGTTCTTGGACACTCCCGGGATGTCAGCATACTGTTGGTCGACCCAAATCAGCCCTTTCCCAGGTCTCGCTAGTAGAGGAGTTATTGAAAATTAGGAACGTTTTACTTTTCGGCGATTGGCTGAGAAACGAACCCGAGAACGATTTGGACTTTGTCTCCGCGGAGTCAACTTTGCAACTGGAGCAGCTTAAAAACATGCGGACTACAATAAAGATAAAGGCAGACAATTAGAATTATTTCCACAGCATTGCTGAAGCCCTCATTTTCTGAAAACCACACTCCCAGTGTTTTACGCTTTGCACTTTTCTTATTCTTTCCACCGACACAATAGAGTAGCGATTTCAAGATAATATTGACAGCCGGAATGTTTGAGAGAGTATCAGGACTACGCCCACGAGTCTCCCCAGTTTTTGGCATAGTGAATGCTTGGCGTTTCATTAGTAATCCACAATGTTACGGCAGCAGTACATTTCAAAACGTTATCCTCTCAAACATTCCGGCTGTCAATACGCCGATTGTCCTCTCCGGTGAGCTCTCTGTTTCTTCGCTGCCAGACCGCACTCGATGGCACAATGAACCTGTTAGTCGCGTGATGCTCACATATACAATCACCCAATATAACTACGTTGCGTGCTTCTCCACTTGAAAAGTACGTTGGTGAAATCTTTCACTCGTTAATGTGTAGACGGAAATGTTGTGTTTCATTGCATTCCCTACATACTTTCTGATAAAAGGCCGTCATGCCTAGCCTACCAGCCTTCATGCCGATCACCGGTCAAGACACGGATCGCTTTTCAATCAGTTCAGACAACGTTTTTTAGCGTTTGACTGCCTGACCGTGTGATCTTACTGACCATTTCGAATCAGTCAACCAAGTCAGGGGTTTCGTTTCAACGAAGCTATGGAAAAAGCAAGACCAATCAACGTTTATTCCTTAACGATTGAATGCGAACTCCTTGCCGTCTCATAAGAATACTGTCTCGAACAGCGTTCACGTCTGCGAATGGATGTAGTTCTCGTGACAATATGTCACCAAGAAATGGTTTTTTTTCCGGCTGTCGTTCTTGAGTAAACATCGAGCATTGTCCACGATCGTCGGCAGGCATCGACCTCCAACTTCGGGAAAGGTTTGTGTTGGTGTGCGCCAAAGTCGCCCGCTCAGCCTCGCTACCTCGTGCAGGCAGCCATTTTGACCTGTTGCGACCTCGTTTGTCCTGCTGTGTCACGATTCGTCCTTTGAATTCCTACAAACACTTATTTCAGGCTCTTCGATGAACGAGAAACAACGCGAGAAGTCGGCCTCTTCAGACGCGAGCTCCAAAAGGTTATTTTTTTTCTTGCTTCATGCATGTTGTTATGATGTTCCAGTCGCAAGAAATCGATCCTTGACCTGCACACTTTAAGAAAAATCACTATTGAGGTGAGACGTTGTCACACTTTGGGGGTATTCGAGTTTGCCACCGCATCGCCTCACAAAAACATCTTGTTCGGCAGGCGGTTGCTATTTACTCTGTTCTCAGTCAAGGTCGTGTTGACATATCGGTCTCAAGAGATCCTGTCCTTTGCTCTGACTTAGTTTTCAGACACCTCTTCGGAATATCAAACAACGAGATGGCATCGGATCGATTCGTCGAGAATACCAAACCTTTGTCGGTTAGAAACATTTGAAGCATTTCAGTGACAAAACGATTATCAGGAATCACATCATGTCACGGAGTGCTGCGGACGTATCGCAGCAAAGGTCTTTCAAGACTGTTTTGGGGCACTATTCTGTTCATCTCCACTGGCTGCCTTGTATACTTTCTTTATGTGCCAACTGAGCAGTACATCACAAGCCGCACTGGATCAAATGTAAGCCCTGCCATAGAAGCGAATCGTAACTGTGCAGATTGGGATGATTGTTGGGCAACCAAAAAGATTTCCCGTCGTCACTATCTGCAATTTCAATCCGGTCAAACGTTCCTACGTCGAAAACGGTGAACCTTCACACGGAAGGATCTAGAGACTTTAGTGTTCAACGCCAGTGGAGATTTCTCACTGGATCTTCTGTGGTACATGCTCATATCGCGTTACGATCCCGACGCAATGATGTTCGCAGCTTCGGTGGAAGACCTTCGACTAGGTGAAACCCTATACAGGTTCAAAATGTTTGCACTTTGTGAAAGATGAAACCAGGGATTACGCTGCAAGGCATCCTGGCTTCTCAATCTCTGTCTTTTTCGAACAGTCGAGGTTTTTCTTATTAGCGTTGACCAGTTTGCTAAATTCAGCCTCCAATGTTCGGACGTTCTGAAAGTCTGCGCATTTGAAGGCAAGCCGTTTGAGTGCTGTGAAGTGGCGTCTACTTCCGTTACCGATATGGGTTTGTTGAGCCCGAAAATAAGGAGCAGTTCCAGGAGTGTGCTACAAACTCGAACTGAACGCGACGATTCTTCTCGATGCGGCAAGCAGCAACTCTTCGTACTCTATGGATTCCCGTGGGCTGAACATTCTGCTTGACGCAAATATTGATGAGAAATTTGATGATTCAAGTTGGGCGATCCGTTTTTCAAGAGGTGGCGCAGTTATAATTCAGCCGACTTTCGCCGATTCATTTGGAGCAACATTCCGGATTCAAGCTATGAATGCCAATGACGTCGCATATTTCACCGCCGAGAGCGTGATTGTTGAGCCGAATCAGCGCGTTCAGACGGCCGTTGAGAGCCTCGAAGTGAGCTCGGCTTCGTGCTGCCTTTTCAGTCTCTCCTGCTTTTAGTATCAAATGCTGGAGCAGATTGGTCAGTGCCGCGATTCTTGGCCCAAAGGCTTTGAACATCACAACTCTGAGTATTCGTCCATCGTCTGCAAAGCGGTCTGCACGACCGAGCTCTTCTTCCGACGATGTGGCTGTGTTCCTTATCAGTGGAATATCTATGACGGCAAGCTAAAGGCCGACTTTGAATATGTTATTTCTTAGGATACGCGAGTTGCACTCCACTCCAGGAATTTCTGTGTAACGCCAGCCTGGTGGATTTCGGTATGGCCGGACAAAGATTCATCAAATCCCCTAGGTGAATGTTCTGTTTGTGCTGTTGAATGCGCCACGTGGGCTTACCACATCTTCACTACCAGCACGGACTCTTTCGACAGTGGAACTTTGCGCTGGCTACAATCACTCGACAGAAAGTATACCTCGCAGTACGTTGCGTGAGTTGATCAGCTCCTTTCTTGAAGGAGACACTTAGAAACAACATGGCCAACGTCGAGTTCTACCTTCGTGACTGGGCTTACTCTCACTATAGCGAGTCCGTTACAACGTCACTCACTTCTTGGCTAAGTGTGACACTTTTATGACTTCTACCTTCAGGTTACATTGGCGGCGTGACATCGGTCTTTCTCGGGCTGAGCGTCATAACTATCATTGAACTTGTTGTTATCTTGGGAAAAATTGTGCTTCTTGCATTTTCTAAGCGAAGAAGAAAGTATTTGGCGGAGAAGAAGCGACAGCATAAGGTTACTGCTTTCCGAATTTTAGCAATGTTTTGTTGGTAGTTGAAAGAACGAGAAATCGAGGAGACGATGGAAAATCTTCCGCGTATCAAGACGCTCATTGACACTACAGATTCGAACAGGAATTTTGGTCTATCAACATGGGCGCCATCGGAACAGTCGAAATGGACAGTCTCCTGGGTAAACTCATCTGTTTTAACTCATTGAATTGAGCTACTCTCTGAAAATGAGACAAACAATAAATGCTGTGACTCACAAAGATGGAAGTCTCGAAGCTTCCGAACCTATTTCTAGTTGTCGAAGTTTAAGCGCCTTGGGTCTTTGCGTCGATAATCCTCATTGTCAGGCTGCCTGACGCTTGGCTGACCAAGCGCTCACTGTCTCACTATTAACAGTTGAAATTCCGTCCATCCCTTTTTTACTCTTAGCGTCAAGACTTTGCACCGAATTTCACTTGAATCATCAAGGCCTTCGAAAGGTAAGTGAAGTCACTGAAAATCAGGCTCTCAGAGCGCGAGCTGGAAGCGAGGGCCGAATGATGGAGATGGTCTTTCCCCGCCGCCCATCAGCCTGTACGCGCCAGTGGCGCGTATCGCCGCTGGTTTAGTAAATTACGTTTAGCTTCCTTAGGCGAAGCAGCTAGTTTCTTGATAAGTTCATCATAATCTTCGTGATGGCCGTCTCTTCTTTGCCTGCTGATTAGTACTTCCTTTTCAAGAACGCTCGACTGACTGTAAGGTTATTGCCGACCACAAAGGAGACAGTCGAGCAGAGAAGTTGGACGTGGAGACGGCGGCAGAAAGGTCAATCGACGAGCGTCCGACGGCCCTTGTATTCCCCCACTTTTTATTTCAGATTCTTTTTCTAACCTCGATAACGTATAATAGAGTCGTCTTCTCACGACTACTTTGTTGTTCTGACGCAATTCTGGAAGTCTAAAGCCCAAGAGCGGTCGCAAAGAATAGGATGTCGCGCATGCGACGCTTCATGTAGTTAGCTCTTTCCCTCTCCTGGCTTTAGCCCGCCCGTATTTTTCGCATCTCGCATTACCCTGCATATAAGGAGCCCACAAGCCTGCTGTATTCACTGTTCGATAGTGGCAATGTGACCCCACTCTTCCTCAATAAAGGACCATCTTGTATCAACTGGATTTTGTCTGCGTCAGAAGACATCATTAGCTTCACAATTATTTTACTCTTTCGTAACAGCTAAAGCGTTTTATCGTGCCGTTGGAAATCAAGCTCATGTACTCAAATTTTTACCACAGCTCACAGCGTTCGGATGGGTTCAGTTTGGCATTAGTTTGACAGTTGTAGACTGTGGAAAATTCCGGCATGTTGGATACAGCCTAAAATAAAGAGAGGAGAACGAAAACCTACTGAATTCACGATGTTTTGATGATCTTTGCCACACTTATCCTGCAACAGTAGAAAATTTGCACAAATACCTTTCACAGACGTTAGCGTAATAGACGAAGAAGGCTTGATCGATGGAATGATTTTTCAACGCTGGCTCATGAGAAAAGTTTCCTTTTGCGAGATGGCGGCGATATGCCTCAACAAAGGGACATTCAAAACATTTTCATCTTCCAATAACTCACCCGAAATGCATGCACAATGCCAAACTGCCTTTCAAACGCCTCGTAGGATGTCTGAAGTTGTTGCTGTCAAACGGAGCGCACCTGGTAAGAAGCAAATTCTCCTTTGAGGCATCCGCCTGGTTTCGTCGCCTCCGTAGGCGTGAGAAGCAGATTGATGGAACCTTGATACCTTCAAACCGTGCATAGGCAACGTGATACGAACTGCGGACGGGGCGAATTACTCACGTGGGACAATTGCTCTGGGATTGTAATTGCAAGTCTTTCGGCATAGATGCGTGCGCTGAAATAAGCTAAAAAAGTAGGATTCACACCTTTTCAGGTCGCGGTCTTTAAAAGCTTCATTGATTGGATGCGGAGGAATATCTGAATTGGAGCTTCATGTCGAACATGGGAAAGCCAAACCAAGTTGGTCATCGTACCAATACGATGGTAATTGTCCGGAATTAAGTTTCTCTAGTCTTCCATCGAGCAAACGGTTGTACTCAGCGCGATTCTTCAACGGGATTAAGTCGATAAATGTGTGCACAAATGGGCGTGCCGCGTCGAGTTCCGCCTAAAATATTTTTCGGATTATAAATCTTGCAGCCTCACCTCGTCGTATAAAGCGTTTAAGGCAGTCTCGTTCAAGACCTCATTTTCGAAGCCGATTATGATGTCGAATGTGCGAAGCTTCTCCAGCGTATTTTCTTTCTGTATTTCGCTCATCCACGAGTTATTCCGAATTGATGTTTGCAAAACAATGATTGTCTGGTTAATCATCGTCCGAAGGATTGCTCTTCTTTCAGAATTTGCATAGCGTCGAGAGTACAGAGAATCGGCAGCAATTGGAAACACTCTACGCACATTCAAGGCGCATGATTCGGCGGTACTTCTGCCAATTTCGCTGCTGATCGCCGTCACGAATTTCAAGATGACGTAGTTCTTTAGAGCTGGAAGATCCGTGCGGGCGAGTAGTTCGCCAAGGTTTTTCGCTAATGCTGGATTCTTGAGAACGATCGTCGAGGTCTCTCCAAGCACAGTGGTATGCACTTTTTTGGGAAGAACATCACTGAGGACGCGTTTCCAGTTGACCTGTTTCAAAAAAAGGTATTGGCCAACCACAAGAGACCTGAGGGATGACTTCTTGCAACGAAGTGAGGTTGAGGTATTGCTCACACTCGCTGATGCAATCGGCTCCAGTCACAAGAGCACCGAGCTCGCGTGTGAAGTTCACGTATTTCTCGATCGTATCTCTCAGCGCCGAAGCATTGAATTCGGGTTGAAAGAATTTTGCGACAAATGTAGCCTGAGTGTTTTCACGGTCAAATCATATCTCCTTACATGTTGAAACATATTCTGATCCCGATCTCGGTAGTGGCGAGGACGAACTAGTGGCAAAATCTGCAATTGCAGGACTGTTTCTTGCCATTTGACGGACGTTTAGGATGTGGTTGGTCCAGTTACGCTCATCTCTTTCCACTTTAAGCGCAAAGAGTTCGGATTCGGGCCGCTTCTCGACATTCCGGTGCTTCATCAATGCTGTGAGGATGTCGGATACATCCGGCAGTCCACGAAACATCTAGCGTGTCACCAGTCTATGTGGGTGGAGCTGAAGGCTAACCTGATTGGCTTTGTTAAGAAGCTGGTCGATTAGCTCTTCGTCATTACGAGAAGTCATGCAAGAGGCAAAAAAGACTTTCATCTTGTATTCCGCGGTGTTTGGCTGGGCAAGATTTTCGTTGGAGAACAGTTCTAAAAACTTTTTTAGATGCTGTCTTTACCTTGATACTGGAGGGCAATGTGCTCTCTTGGCTTGAGTTTCTCATCCACAGAACTTTGCTCTGCAGGCCGACCACAAGCATAGCCATGAAAGTCTTCGCAAGGATCAACGTTTTCGTTTAGGAAAATGAGCCAAAATGTGAAAATGCAGAAAGATCACAATCACAAATACCTGCTGAGCGATGGCAAAACATCCAACGTGAAGAATCAAGAAGAGCAAAAATGGCCAGCCGACTGGCAATGACATGTTGGCGCCGAATGGTGCGCTGTTTATTTGGCTCTCTAGGGGAAGTGTCTGTTGCTTCTACGATAAACTTTAGTCAGGCGTTGTTGAACAGACGGCTGGCTATCACACATCACCAATAGCAGCTCATCTGCTTTGGTGTGTTAGGCCATGCGGAAACAAAAAATGCCCTGCCTATTTACGCACTTCGTGTTTATCTGTAATCAGAGAAGTTCCATGTGTTGATTCCCCAGAGGGCGATGGGCGACCTCTTGTGCACATTTCCACCTCTCGAATTGTTGTGACCTTTGGACTTTTCTTTTGTCGTTTACTCTTCCTTACCGTGTAGAGCTTTTTTAGCTGAACACACCACAACAGTGGCAGAAAAAAGCATCAGATTCTTCAAAATGCTACCAGGCACTCCATGCGATCGTAATCCAGCAAATGAGGTCCAATTCCGTGCGCGGTTATTTTTGACAAGAAGACGAAAACATTTCAGACTGCGTACAACGTGAGGAATATGAGTCTTTTTGCTTCCGGTTAACAATGCAAATCTTTTACTTTGGAAAACCGCCGGCCACCGGAAATTAGGCTGAAATCGGAGTTGTCTTAGTAGATCACCAAAACGGAGTGACCCCGGTGGAGATCCAACGCCTTGTTGTCGCAGGACCGGTCAAGATTTGCGCACTTGCACCCTTTTCGCATAAATTCCCGATCCGACAAATCCACCAAGCGGCTGCAAAAAAAAACGTCTTCCACAATCTTGTCTCTTGAAACATACTCCTGAGATATTTTGAAGCCCACCGCTTGCTGTCGTTTGTGACCTCGAAATTTATGTGAAATGGATGCGAATGCGCAAATCTTGACCGGTCCTGCAACAACAAAGCGTTGGATCTCCAACGGGATCACCTCATTTATGATGAACCAACGTCGCGCCTCCGCCGCAGCGGAAAGCGAGCGACACAGCGCCTCGCGCGAAAGAACCATAGCCGGCGAGATGGATCACATGCGTCGACCATTTTTTTCGAACCGCGACGCGGCCGCTGGCGCGTCAGCCCGTAGTAGGGTGACGTGTGCTGACGCGGCGTCAGCCTGTAGTAGGGTGACGCGTGTACGACGCGTGCAGGCAGGACTGTACAGAGCAACAAAGAGTGAAGTTGCTTCATTGAGGGAAGCTTGCCTGTTTTCAGTGGAAAGGGGATGAAGGGGGCTTGCCTGTTCTCAGTGGAAGGGGGATGCAGGGGGCTTGCCTGTTCTCAGTGGATGGGGGAAAACCATAAAATCGTACAGCTTTTCAGAGCGTGCAAACATGGTGAAATGCAAATCGGATGCTTCCGGGCTGCAAGGCTGATTTTTAGGGTTGGCAATCGGGGCCCCGACAACCCCGAAAAATCGGGGATTCCCCGATTTTTTCTCAACCCCGAAAAACCC